>LGRX02006174.1:0-50965 GCA_001247695.2 Cymbomonas tetramitiformis
CCCCCAACCCCCCGTAAGTACATTTTTTATTTTCCAGACTGAGCCCATTAACAAAACAATTGTGCATTAGAGGATAGCCATACCGCAAATATCAACCATATGATGAGATATTCCATGAACAAATGACATCCGGAATATGAAATAACGATACTCACGATATCACAGACATGAATATCAAGAAACCGGAACTCACAATATATCCGAGACATGCATCAAGCGTGCATATATCAAAATCTCAAACCGGAATGCAGTAATTTTCAAAAGTCTTGCAATACAAGATGGTTCCCCGTCCCCTAGGGAGCCCCCCTCCCCTCCCCCACCACCACCCCTCTCCCCGCCACCCCCGACCCCTTCCTCAACGTCTCCAAATACCCCCTTAATTCTTCGACTTCCTTCCCCACCGCTCAGATTCAGCCACCCCTCCACTCACCCGGCCATGGCTGCTTCTCCATCTTCTAGAGTTTTTTGCTTAGCGCCTAGCTTTTTCTCTAGATGTCACCCTGCTGAAAAGTGGGTTGAGCCCCTTTGTGGGCGCGCTATAGTAGAGGGAGTAGCCCCTGGTGTTTTCACTAGCCTGCTTTGCAGGGATACCGCACTCTCAGGACTTTGTCCCCTTTGCTAGCGTAAATGTTTATTATTATTATTATTATTATTTATTTATTCCGGAATGCACGGTCTTAAATAACGCAGAGCGAATTCATGTTTGCCAGGCACAACATGGTTGGCGACACACCACGAGGGTGATGTGTAGTAGCATGTCCATATGAATACACACTTTAAAAAGTTAGTACGGCTTTACATCTAGGTGTTTCGAGTGTCCCGTTATTTCGCCTAGTTATTCGTAGCTTTCCTACTTTCCTACTTTCCTAACCGTTTGCGGCGGCGTCAACTGCCTTCTTCAAGCCGTTTGAAACATCCACCGCCAAGGACTTGAGAATCATCTGGTGTCGGGCATCGCATGTGGAAGCGAGGTCCGTGCCCTCCTAGTTTCCTAGTTTTGCGGCGCAATCAACTGCCTTCTTCGAAACCTTTGAAACATCCACCGCCAAGGATGCGAGAATCTTCTTGTGTTCGGGAGCACATGTTGAGGCGAGGTCCGTGCCGGCTAAGAGGTATTTGACGTACTCCTTGACGCCGAATTCCCAAAACCCCCAGTACAAAGCCGTGTTCATCGGATTGTACTGCACATCCGGGTTGTAGGAGTCCACACCACGCAAGGCCAAGTTCGCGGAGAAAACCACGGTACCTGGTCCTTTTTGTCGCACCACTGGTCATTTTTGTCGCTGTCGCAGAATATTCTTTTGTCGCGAGACCACCGCACAGAATCTTCTCAAAAAAACAGTGAATTCTGTTCGTTCCCATAAAAGGGTAAAGCAGGTTTTCAGAAAATAAATGGAGACATGAATTCGACATCGTCGTTCGAACAGTGTCAAGGTGCCCCAAAAATTTTCGCCATCCAAAATTTTAAACTTCAGGTTGTCGCAACTGTCTGTCAACCGACGGATCGGACCTTCGACCGACCGCTAGATCAGTCAAAATGAAATCTGACTCGGAAACCGAATCTAAATTTTGTCGCAAGCATGTAGAAGATACAGCAGCCCTCCGTCGACTGTTTACTTACCGACGGATCAAACCGTCGAACGACCGCTCGATCAGAAAAAAATGAAATCCGCATCGGAAACCGAATCGAGTTTGTGTCGCTAGGATGTCGAAGATACAGCAGCCCTCCAGTCGACTGTTTGTCGACCGAACGATCTAACCGTCGACAGACCGCCCGATCAGTAAAAATACAGAAATCCGCTCGATCGATCAGAAATCCGCATCGGAAATCGAATCTTGGGGCTGTCACAAGAAGTGTCGCAAGACTGTCGCAAGGATCTAGGATGTAGAAGATCCAGTACAGCAGCCCTCCAGAGTCCAGTCGACTGTTTTCCGACCGCGTGTCCGCGTCACAGTCCGCGTCACGGTCCCATCTTCCCAAGGTCACCGTCACCACATCTTGAACAACTACAGTATCCCTACAAAATAAGGATTATTCCAAGGGCTTGGACCGTCGGCTTGGAACCCCATAGGACCCGGTAGGACAGGTATGTGTTTGAGAGGCGTTGGCGTTAACACTGGGAATTCCAAGGGCTTGGACAGCAAATGTCCCAGTCCAAGCCCCGTCCAAGCCGCGGTCCAAGGGCTTGGACCGGGACATTTGCTATCCAAGCCCTTGGAACCCCCTTGGAATCTACATAAAATTCCAATCGGCTTCCAAGCCGTTGGACCGTCGGTTTGGAATACCGTAGGACCCGGATGGACCGTCGGCTTGGAACCCCGTAGGACCTGTTATGATTGATGATTCCAATGGGGTTCCGGCGGCCTGGACGCGGCTTGGACCAAATAATAACGACATTCCAAACGGGTTCCAGCGGCTCGGCAACAGCTTGGAACGCATTAGGACCCGTCTGGACCGTCGGCTTGGAACCCCGTAGGACCTGTTATGATTGATGATTCCAATGGGGTTCCGGCGGCCTGGACGCGGCTTGGACCAAATAATAACGACATTCCAAACGGGTTCCAGCGGCTCGGCAACAGCTTGGAACGCATTAGGACCCGTCTGGACCGTCGGCTTGGAACCCCGTAGGACCTGTTATGATTGATGATTCCAATGGGGTTCCGGCGGCCTGGACGCGGCTTGGACCATATAATAACGACAATCCAAACGGGTTCCAGCGGCTTGGTCATAACTTGGAACGCGTTAGGACCCGTTTGGACCATCGGCTTGGAACCCGGTAGGACATATTATGATTAATGATTCCAAAGGGGTTCCGGCGGCCTGGACGCGGCTTGGACCATATAATGACGACATTCCAAACGGGTTCCAACCGTTTGGACTGCATTAGGAACCGTTTGGACGTCGGCTTGGAACTCAATGGGACCTTTTATAGTGGTTATTTACAAAAATGTTCCAGCCACCCGGAACTACGGTTCCAACCGTAAGGACCGGTATAGGTCCATCCGCTTGGAACTATGGTTCCAATCTGTTTTTGTTCTATATACATACAAACAGGTATCAAGGGCTTGGAACCATTGGTCCACGAGCTTGCTATTATGCATATGCAGTACAAAGGTGCTATTGATATGTATTGCTGTTTGAAATATTTACACAAAGAATCGTAAAGGTTCTCTATTGCTCTATTGTCTGGGCTCTAACAAGCTCTATATTCTGACAAAAATAGCAGTCATGCTGCCGCATCCTTCTCATCATCCTCATCTTCTTTTTCCTCATCCTCATCCTCGCTATCATCTTTCTCAGGACTCTCCTTTTCGTCGACGACCTCCTCACCCTTTTTCTCTTCCTCCTCTTTCTTTTGCTGCTTGCTGCTTCCTTCAGGAGCAGCAGCTTTCCTTTTCTTGCCGAAGTCGACGTTCTTATCGGTTTGCACCGTGCTGTTTCTTACATATTTTGTGGGGATCCTGCGGAGTACAGACGGCGGGAACGGTCAGTCCAAGGGCTTGGAACGGCCCGTCCAAACCTGGGACGGTGTGGTTTGCGTAAAACAACACATACGCGTAAGTAAATGGAAAATAGTAAAACAATGGGTAGGGACTAACCAGACAGTGGGCTTGTTTTTTACGGCGGGGACAATAGAGGAGTCGTCGTGGGCGAGGTCCTCGCCCTTGATCTTTGCCTCCTTGCCCATTTTCTTTTTTAAAAGTTTGATGCCCTCCGCATGGTGGGAGAGCATGCGGAAGACGTAGTCTTCTTCGTCCTTTATTGCGTAGAGGGTTACCTCCACGCAGTCCTTGGGCACGACAAGTCCCTTAAGACTTGCCATGCCCGTTGGGCCCTCCCCCACCACGTCTAACAAACCGCGCGCGATGCAAAACTTTGAGATGTTCGTGAAGGAATCCGTGTCCGCTGGCGGCCGCGACTTGTGCCCCTTCTGGGCACCGTGGAATATTTCGACGAAGCGACCGCTGGTGAGCTTACCATCTTCTTCGCTCTCGGTCAACGGTTCCTGTATATTCGAAACGAAAGACACAACAATATGTCAGTCACGGGTGGAACGGTGGTTCCAAAGGCTTGGACGATATTTAAAAAACGGTTCCAAAGGAGTTCCAAAGGGGTTCCAAAATAGTTCCAAACGCTGGGAATAGGCCCGTGCTCGTGCGTGAAATAAAGTTACTTAAAGAAACCCGTGGACTCACAGTTCCAGTTGTTTGGAACCACGGTTCCAGCGGCAGTACACACCTTTTGCTTTTGCGGAGGGGGCTCCTCCACCTTGACTTTCTTCTCTTCTTCTTCGCCTTGTCCATCGTCTGGGATGGACTCCTTTGTCCATCCATTGATAGATTTTACGGCATCATAGAGCGGCCCCGACTTCGGACGCCCAGCCTCCTGGAAGTTGAGGATCGCCTCGGTCTCAGCAGCGGTGATCAAGGACTCGGCTCTTCCAAATAATCGGAAGCCCCTTGCGGGGCCTTCGTAGCGCGCGAAGTACCCGTCCGGAAATTGTTTGGTGAACTTCTGTTTCCAGCGTCCTTCTGTGGCCTTGGTATTTTTCAAATACGCTAAGCGGCTGGTCAGGTACATGCTCACTTGGCGTTTCGGGACAGACGGCGTGACCGCGTGAATCTCCTCGATAACATCGCGGACTAAGGAGCTTTTTAATCGCGAGGAGGTGGCTCCCACCGGTATGTCGCCTTTCTCCATTCTCTTCTCGATAATGTCCCGGCCATGCGAACGCATGTCGTTGATGTCGTCTTGCGTGGGGCCAGCAACCCCGCCAGCTGTCTGCATTACTACTGCGGCGGGGGGATTTGAAGACTGCGGATGACAGGAGAGACGTTGCTCCATCTCCGCGATTCTGGCCATTAGAGCGCGGGTGGTGGAGTCTTTCGTATCGGTCAAAGCAGATTGCCGCGGCGACCTATCCAGCAGCTTTTTCTTTACTTGTTTTGGCGGTGGGGTCTTCCTATCGCTTCTCCTTAGTAGTCGTGTCATTTTTCTACGGTGTGGGTTTCGGCTACGGTGGGCTGCGGTACGGCTTGAATACGGTGGTGTGCTGCAAATAGTTTGACTCTCTTTTAACGCACAACGGCCGCAAATCTGTTCCAAGGCAGGTCCGGCGGCTTGGTGCATTGGTCCGAGCGACTGGATCGCGTTATCGCGCTCTTTTACGAAATTTTGAATTTCGAGCGGACCTGCGACTGCTGTCACCTCTGTCCTCCGTCGACGGGTATGACATTGCAATCGCTGCCGTGTTTTCCATCTTGACTTATCGATAGTCCAGATGGTAAGTCGTCGCTCTTCGTAGCTCGCGGTCATGGGTTCGAATCCCATTAAAGGTTTACGGTGGACAGCTGGGATGTGCGCACATCCCTCCTGTTCACTGTATCACCTTTAGCCATTTTGAGTTTCGATTTCTGGAAAAATCGAACGGTCTTCGTTAATTTACCAGCCGATTACTTGTGCATGTGCACTATAGGAACCCTTAGATGTTTCATTTTGACTACCAGAAAAATCTGACGGTCTTCGTTAATTCCACACCCTCGGATCGGGTCGATAGCAAAAAAACGCCGACGTTCACGGGACTGTTCCTTTTTTGGAGCAAATCCTTCTACAGAATTCGTCGCAGCTCTATTTTTAGAAATTTCCCGTAAGATGTGCATAATTGACGGTAGAAAACAATTTTTCTGCATTTTTCACGTCGCTGCATATCAAAAACATCGGGGCCAAACATATGTCCACTTTTCAAAAAAACAGAAAATTTTCCGAAATTTTGTTTTTTGGGCTTTTTACACAAAAAACAGCCAAGTGTTAAGCTTTGAAATAAGAGGCTTCACTTTGGAATTCCAGGGGCATGGAATTTCTCAAGTGGGAGCAAATGTCCCATTCCAATGGACTTCCAAGGGCTTGGATAAACCCCCAGAAGTGGACCTAGTCGATTTTTACCAAAAAAATTCCATGCCATTGGTTTGGGTGAGCCAACCCGTTGGAATATTGGTCCTTAGGTGATTTTTGCAATCCTCAAAACGTTCTAAAAAACTTTGTGAGGTTCCAATGCTTCACTTTGGAATTCCAGAGGCATGGAATGTTTCAAGTGGGAGCAAATGTCCCATTCCAATGGACTTCCAAGCCTCTGGATTAATCCCCAGAAGTGGACCTAGTCGATTTTTAAGATGGCTTTTCCAAACCGATGGACACCGTAATCCCTGGCCTGTCCGGGCGCCCGGATTGTGCCTAAAAACGTAGAAACCCTGATGTAAAGGTGACAAACCGGACTTTTGCCGAATGTTGAAGGTATTTAATTCCGACCGCCCGGAACCACGTTCCCACGCGCCGGACCATGGGTCCGGGCGCCCGGAATGCATCTGAAAACCTTACAAGTCCGGTGAGTCCCCATCATCGTGGGTGCTTGGCCGAGTGGTCAAATGTTGGTAAGCCGAACGCGTTTCACGTGAAGGTGAGGGGTTCGAATCCCCTTGGAGGCATGGGCATCCACGATTCCCCTTGGGTTCTAGTGGCAGTTCCCCGTGCATGTGGCACGATGGGCGATTGCCGCCAACGACGCCGCTAGTGCACAAGGGGCGTTATGGGTGCCCACCCACGCCTTCATGCCATTTTGAGTTTCAGTAACTCATGGAGACCGTCCGATTAAGACTGGGGGGTTCATCTGGTCCGTCAATTGCACTGTCCGCTGGGAAACAATCCCACTGAGTGCCTGTTCTGGGGTAAATCGCAAGCAACGAGAGGGCGTCCACCCCCCCCTTTCAATTTCAACCTTTCAACCCACACCTTTATTTTTAAGATGGCTTTTCCAAACCGATGGACACCGTAATCCCTGGCCTGTCCGGGCGCCCGGATTGTGCCTAAAAACGTAGAAACCCTGATGTAAAGGTGACAAACCGGACTTTTGCCGAATGTTGAAGGTATTTAATTCCGACCGCCCGGAACCACGTTCCCACGCGCCGGACCATGGGTCCGGGCGCCCGGAATGCATCTGAAAACCTTACAAGTCCGGTCAGACAACTCACACTTCTTACATGGATTCGCAGGAATAATGGCTAGGCAAAGGCGTGGACTAGCTCGAAACGAGAACGCGGAAGGCACTCCATGCCCATGCGATCAATGCAGACTCCGATTTCGCTACACCAAAAAACAGATTAGGCGGCATTTGATCCTACATCCGCCCGTCGCACGCCTCTCCAATGACCGAGATCATGAAGAAAACGACTCTCTTGACGGTGCCGAAAGTGTGAATGATGACGGTGAGACGGATCCACCATCAGAGACGGACGAAGAGGAAGAACACGAGGATGACACATATCTTCATGACCATGCCGAACGGATGCTCCGGAAGATCCGTGAAAACTTCTTCAGCCCGATTGAGTATGCATCGTCCGACTCGGTGAGTTCTAAATCCCGTCCAAGCCGTTGGAACCATTGTTTAACAATATCCAAGCCCCGTCCAAGCCTTTGGAACAACCTTGGATTCCCCCACGAAGAAGAGTCCAAGCATCGTCCAAGCCTTTGGAACACCTTTAGAGCCATCACTGTAAGCCAGATTCTTACATCGCATCTTATTAGTTCAGGATTGCTGGGTTGATGGGAGTGGATGCCCGCCGTATTCTAGGAGGAGGAAAGTGATGCGCGCGAGCAACGTGAAAACGACCGAACAAGGGACCCGGAATTCATCATGGTAAGTTCAATACGCACAGATTGAATGCCTTCCGAAAACTGCACTATATCACTATTCCAAGTCATTGGAACGGTGCGTCCTTACGTGTGGAACCCCTCTGGACCAAAATCAATCAGATGCTGTGTGACTAAATTGCAGGAGGGAGAAAATGTGCATGACAAATCGACTACCCTTGCAAACCGCTTCATACTGGATCTACTTGAGGCCCACTCCAACCATAACTCGACCCAGGCGTACTTTGACACAATCCTGGAAATTCTGCGACGTCGAGTATGCGGCTTGGAGGTCGACGATGAATCAATCTCGACCGATGACGAGGTAGCACTACCTCATACCTACCAAGCGTGCGTGCGGTTTTTCAAGGATTTCCTCATGAAGTACAACGAGATGGATGTGTGCCAGAAGTGCAATTTTCTTTTCAAAGATCTGCTTCCCGAAGAGGCACCGACGTGTCCGAAATGCAACCACGGCCGGTTCAAGGAGCCATCAATGGTCGATGGCAAGTGGGAACCCGGAAGGGCCAAGTGCGTTTTCCGCTGGTGGCCGTGGACAAGGATACTGGAGGCCCTTTTCATGGATCCGGTGCAGGCACAGATGGCACGTTCATGGGAGAAAGTTGACTTGGATGAGCCGATCGTCAGAAGCACTGGAATATTAGGTGAGTAAACACTGTCAATTAGACTGCATGGATTGCCTATTCCGGGCGCCCGGATTCATGCCTCCACCCGGATGGAACATGCGTCCGGCCGTTTGGATATGTCACAACACCCATTTTGGTTGTCTTGGTATAGTCCAAACGTGTGGACCAGACGTTCCGGCCGTTTGGAATTTTGCGGATGTAGATTAACAAAGATAATTGCGAGTAAATCGGCATGGACGGCACGTTCCGGGCGCCCGGAATGGCGTTCCATCCGTGTGGAATACGAGTCTGGTCGTAATGGATATGTTACAACAACCTGTTTTGTTGTCTTAGCATAGTCCGAGCGTGTGGAATACTTAATCCGACCGGTTGGACTAAGACATGTTAGTGCGGGTGTAGATTCACGAAGCTGGCAGAGGACCATGCTCGAGGACCCGGAGTTCTTCAAGGACAAGCGCAACCTCTCTGTGGTGTTATGCGCGGACGGCATCGAGAAATTCAAAGATAAACTGGGATCTGTGACACCTATAACCTGCCAAGTGGTGAATTACCCTGCACATCTTCGAGGCAAAAGCGAGTTCATTGTGCTTTGGGGCATTATTGATGGCAAACCCAAAGATGCCCAACTCTTCTACCACAAGTTCGTGGACGAGATTATTGACATCGAAAAGAACGGTTGCCGGGTGTGGGACGTTATCGAAAACAAGCCTTTCACCGTTCGAGTCAAGTTGTACAAGGTGCTCGAGGATTATGTCGGATTGACCGAAGCGGGGAACGTGTATGGAACAAACGCGAGGATGGGATGTTCCAAATGTTGGATTGTCGGGACAACAAAGGCAGAGTCTTGCATGCAGAAGACGATTTACGCGCAGATGCTACAACAAAATCCAAGTAAGTCTGATCCCTGCTGCATTCTTCCTAGTATGTATTCGGACGGTTGGACAGATTTCAAAATATTTCTGACTGTACTTCCAGGCGTCGGGAGCCCCGGTTCCGGCCGGTTGGACCATTATAGGGAAAATATGGAGAGATCAAAGCTAGTAATTCCACACGCCCGGAACCCATGCACCCCACGGCCGGACCTGTGTACTCGTGGTTTTACACAATATTCTTTCAACTGTATCGTGTTTTTATGATGTTTGCAGGTGAAGAGCCAGCGATGAGAACGGACAAAGAAGTGAGGGAGTTGCAGCACCTGCACGACGGGATGATCGAAGCGGGTATGCATCCGGAAGTCATTAAGGACAAAATGGCACGGAGTGGGATCAAAGGATCGAGTGCTTTTACCAAGATTGTGAAGTTTAATTTGCCACGCGACTTGCTCTTCGACGTCATGCACATCTTGTCCAACAACTCCTGCCGGATTATGTCAGCGATTCTCGGTGATGACTGGAATTCAAAGTGCCGAAACTTTGCGAGGGCCTATCAGATGCACAGGCCGTGGCTTATTCCTATACCAAGGAGGAATGAAAATGACAACCGGAGCCCAGCAGAACGGCTGAGATGTGAGTACACCACCTGTCCAATATAATGATGGTCCAAACCCCTGATAGACGGTGGTGTAAGGGTTCCAAACGCCCGGAATGCTATTTCCTGAATGAATGTAGATGGTCCACACCCCTGTCACACGTTGGATAACGGGTTCCAAACGCCCGGAATGCTATTTTCTGAACGAATGTAGATAATCCACACCCCTGTCACACGTTGGAGGGTGGGTTCCGAACGCCCGGAACGTTTCTTCATGAATGAATTAAGATTGTATAGGTTTCGTATTGAACCAGGATAGGTTGTGTGCGTGTGTGTGGGATCGATCTCTTGTAGTGAAACCCTCTCCGTGGTCCCCTTCTAAGGAGGCCTTGAAGGAGATTATCCCATGGGTAAGAGGGCTCAAGTTTACCCGAGATTCGGGGCCGATTGGGAGGAAGTTTCTGCAAATCAAGGCGGGAACGCAAACTACGCCACGCAAGTTGAAAGCACATCATGGCGTAGTTGCTATCACAAGTGGACTCATGTCGATTGTCAGCGCGTGGATGAACAGTGATGGCCATGTGCTACAACCGGAATTCGCTTCCTACGTTGGGAAATATACGACGGTGGTCCGCGAGATTGTGAGCAGAACCATTGATATCGATGTGAGTATAAACACTGCTTACCCCACGTTCCGGGCGCTTGGAACCGTTTGGAGGCCATAGTCCGGACGTTCGGACCTGCTTCATGTTTGTTGCTCATGTTCATATGCTTCGGATTGGAATCACAATTCCGGGCGGCCGGACCAACATTGGATCAATGTTCCGGTAGCACGGAACCTATCCATTCAGGCTATACTGATTTATTCCGTTTTGGGCGTGCGGTTCAGCATCATAAAACTGGCATGGACGCCTTGAAGACAAGGGTATTGGAAGTCCGTGACATCATGGAAGCTGAGCTCTCGCCTGAGCTTTTCGTCATTGCAACGCACCAGCTCGTTCATATTCCGGATCAGATGCGTGACGAAGGACCAGTTCCCGATCTTTGGATGTTCGCTCCAGAGAGCTTCTTCGGCGAGCTGAGACGGATCATCAGGACTCGCTCGCACCCTGTCGCCAGCATGATGAAAGGGGTGGAGTTGAAACGCATGGTAAGTCTGGTACGCGGCTTATACCAGTTGCTACAGGCGAATGGTTCGCCACCAACCATTAGCCAACCACGTAGCGAGAACACCGTGTCCCTGATGTTGGCGACCGGCAACGAGAGGAAGGGCAAACTTGTCTACTCGACACCAGGTACTGTCCAGACTTAAGTGCATATCGTCCAATTTCGGTCCAAGGGTCTGGAAACGTATCATTGAGCAGGGTCCAACCGGTTGGAACTTGCTTGGACCTTTCATTAGACAAAGCCCAAGCCAATAGGGCTCGTTCCATCCACACCCTTCCGGGCGCCCGGAACTTAGGTTCCGGGTTAATTCCGGGCGTTTGGAATTAGATCGTCAAAAGCACGCATTGTTTAACAAATTTCCGTTTTGCGGTGCGTAGATGATAAGAAGGAGATACAAGCTTGGCTGGCTACAAACGTGGAGTGGTACGGGAACATTGTCAGAGAATTTAATCGTGCTGAAGACCATTACACGAGGTATGCATGTTTGCTTGACCGAAGCTTTTTTTTACTAATCATTCACGTACGCAGTTTAGTGGTGTTCCCCTCGCCCGGAACTAACGTCCAAGCGCCCGGAACAATGCCTCCGGGCATTTGGACCATGCAGGAACATTAGACAAAACCGACGTCGCTTGGCGGCTCGTCGCGGCAGGGGCAGTGGCCCAGGTCAAAACTTGACGAGGCCGATACTTCATCAACCTGAAACCTGGCGCAAGAGCCCCGTCACAGGGGAAGTCATTCCGTTTACGGAGATGGAAATGAGTTACGCCTTGGCACCACCGAGAATGTGGACAGAGTATGCTTACGTCAAAGTTCGCAATTTTAATTACAGATCGCTGGAAAGGGACATGAACAAGGCTACTTGTCATCGATATTTCAAGTCTGTCTTTAAAGTCTGGAATGTACAGAAGCAGCAAGAAGACGACCAGGACAGGTGAGACATGCCAACTATACATGTTCCAATCGTCTGTATGAGAGTGGAGTGTAGGTTCCGGCCGTTTGGACCATGGTCAAGCTACGTTTCATTAAATCTGTTTAAATATTCAAAAGTTCGATACGTTCCGGGCGTCCGGAACCATGCTGCCACACGGTTCCGGACGCCCGGACTAATGCGTCCTTGTAGATCTCGATTAGCAGGTGTTCATGATTCTTTCACTTCTGATGGCAGGTATGGCGAAATTCTGAAGGTCGTCAAGCTTGTCGTGCACACTGACACATATATTCTTGTGAAGTGTAGATGGTTTCCCCTCGAAGCTGCTCTTGCCGATGCGGTCACGCAAAACATCTACCTGCGCACCGATATGCCATGGGAAACCAAAGATGCATTCATCGAAGCGAAGGACATCAACAATCAAGTGGTCGTGGCGCCCATTCCATGGAAGCCTTTGCGGCTTGCACGGTATACCGGTAACAAGGTTCCATTAAATATTCGACATCGGACAGACGTGCTTGCCGTCGTGCTTGACCGCCACGTCGATTTTGTCGGCGACATCGGCGATAGTAGTTCTGATGACGAAGATTAGTTAACTTATTGCCTCGCTCGAGGCGGTAGTGTATCGGTCTCGTTGAGCTCCACGTGCTGCCAAGTCAGAACCTACCAGTTGTAATACTGTAATATATAACATGCATTGTACAGATAATACTAACTTACCTGGAGTTCCAAAGGGGTTCCGAAGGCTTGGATGCGCCTTGGAATCCATCAAACGCAAGTTCCGAAGCGGTTCCAAACCATTGGACTAAGCCTGGACCCCATAAGATATCACTTCCATAATCGTTCCAAAGGCTTGGACGGTCTTGAACTGCACGTAGCAAGAATGATCGGTCCAGAGAATTATCGTTCTATATGTCAAGCACTTGCTCATAGCGTTCCACTCTCAGATCGGGAAGTTCCAAGGGCTTGGAATTTCGGAACACGCTCCCGTGTTGCCCAGAGACTGGGCCTATGGGGTTCCAAGGGCTTGGAATCTTTTGAAACCCACGCTCGTGCTGCGCAGAGACCGGTCCTATGGGGTTCCAAGCCGTGGAGCCTCCGGGCTCGAGCTTCATTCCTCGTACTAACAAGGTCCAAGGGCTTGGAATCTTTTGAAACCCACGCCCGTGCTGCGCAGAGACCGATCCTATGGGGTTCCAAGCCGTTGAGCCTCCGGGTTTGAGCTTCATTCCTCGTACTAACAAGGTCCAAGGGCTTGGAATCTTTTGAAACCCTCGCACGTGCTGCGCTGAGACCGGTCCAATGGGGTTCCAAGCCGTTGAGCCTCCGGGTTCGAGCTTCATTACTCGTACTAGCAAGTTCCAAAGGCTTGGAATCTTTTGAAACCACGCCCGTGCTGCGCGGAGACCGGTCCAATGGGGTTCCAAGCCGTTGAACCTCCGATTTCAGACTGCCGACCTCAGACTGGAAAGTTCCAAAGGCTTGGAATTGTCTAAAATGAATTCCAAACCGTTGGAACCGCCTTGGACCGACGACTTCGGTCATACGTAATCCGAGGACATAGGTCCAACGGCTTGGAATCGACCAGGACCCATTGGACTAACAAATTTTGGTCCAGCCCCTTGGAACCCCGTAGGACCGTCGGCTTGGAACCCCATAGGACTCCTAGGGAAAAACCCAAAGCTTCACCTTGTAATTCCCGGCGGTTTCCAAAGGCTTGGAATTTTACCAAATATTTTCAGGACGGTTCCGGGCGCCCGGAATGGTGCCGTCCAAGCCTTTGGAATAATCCCTATTTTGTAGGGTATCCTTTAATCTTAAGCGACCGACAACCTGTATTGTAATTACCAGGCGCCGACAACGACCAACCGACCTCCGCGGCGTATTGATGTTCTTCGTTTGTTTTTTTTGTTTGACTATTTTAGTTTCTGACTAGCGCACTGTTCCCTACAGTGTTGTTTACTCCGCCCTTTTTTGTACTTTGTTTCTGCGCTGGGATTGCGCCCTTGGAGCCCCTAGACATTTTTCTTGTCCCCAACACGCATGCCTTGTATAGCGCGCTGTTCTTTTTGCAGGATCTAGTGCGTTGAACGAAGGCAACAGAAAACTTGGCTGCTAGCTCCCTTTTAGCATTTCGGTTTGATTTCGTTGGCAGTGCTTGAATTCCGTCCGCCGGGAATCTTGCACGCCGACTCCCATCTCTGCTCTTTAGCGTGCAGTTATTTGCAGAATCTCGTGCGCTGTCGGTGACTGACGCATTGCCTCCCTTTCCGGAGTTTGTTTTTACGCTGGGAGTGCTTGGAGCCCGTTGGGCATCTTGCCTATCGGGTTGGGTTCGATTCCCAACACCTCTGCTGACTGGCGCGCTGTTTTTTTGCAGGTTAGCATGCGTTTTCGGCGTCAACATTGCTGTCTTTTTTTATTTTCGTGCGTTGCTGTTACGATGTGCATGCTATTGTTTTGACTATCCTAAATTGTACTTATTTACAGATCTGTGCCTGCAGGAACTCTGCGATTTTTGGCCGTCTGTAGCACTGGAAGGAGCTGTAGGCAACTCTGCCGATTTCCAAGACTGCTATTGCTTACTTTAGGATAGATGAACTGTTTTAATTGATTGATCGATACGTAGTTTTTGTTTGCTGTCTCGTTCCATTTACATGCTTTAATATTGTAATAATATTATATGTTAGAGTATAGCACAATCCTGCTTGCATCCTTCAGTGTCCATGCATTGAATGTGCCTAGATATTGTAATAATAGGCCATGTTTAAACTGTGTCAAATTCCTGTGTGAAACAATAGACCCGTTATCGACCTGTGTTGTTCACCACGGGTAAGAAAAGTTTTCTTAAAATTTTCCTAAAATTTTACGACAAAAATGACCATTTTATCATTTTCGTCGCAAGCTGCGACAAAAATGACCGTTTGGTCATTTTCGTCGCAGCCTGCGACAAACGAATATTCTTGCGACAGCGACAAAAATGACCATCGGTGCGACAAAAATGACCCGCTACCGAAAACCACACGAGGCGTGCGATCCGCGTTGGCCACCCCTTGGTGTACCCCACCCACAAGGGCGCCATCGCCCAGCTGCACTTGTGTCTTTCCGCCTACATTGGCAGCGAAGGCGTCGAGGTGCTCCTTGGGGAGCATGAGCGGATACTGCTCCATGAAATCCCTGTCGCTAGCCAACATGGCGGGGCTGATTCCTTGAAGCGTGGACGCGCCCAATCGTTGACACATCTCGTGCACCGACAGGTGTGGGGCCGTGCAAATTCGCGTCGGAGAGGATGGGCCAAGATATGCGATAACCGCCAAGTGATGGGCGGCCGCGTCGAGGGGTCTGTTCAAAGGTTGGTCCAGATGCCATGGTTGCCACCCCGTTAGCGTCGAGAGAATGACGTGCTTCTTTTTGCGTTGTTGCTGAAGGTCCATGTTGATCAAAAACGCGGAGTTCTCAAGAGTGTAGTTACCCTTCACGTGTTGTGTGGTGTATGCCTTCACGTGTTCCACGAAAATGTCCAAATGCCTTCGGTCTTCCTCGTCAAGGAGGGTATCGTAGAAGGTGGTATTGACGTTCGAGTTTCCGCCTCCCGAAGAAGTGTGAAAAACTTCCAATTTCCCTCCGGTCAACGGTACGGCCCCGTCAAGTACTCCAGGCTTACTCCAATCTTCGACCTTGGCCAAGCTGTCCGTCCACATACTCGCGTGCCGCTCTCCAAGATGTTTCACGGTGTCTTCGGGGAGAGGCACGGTGAAGGGGGTGGCGAAGCCTATGGCATTTTCGCGATCGAAATCGTCCAGCTTCACGGCTTCCTCCGTTGCTTTCCGTTTTAGCTTGGGACTGTTGTTGCATCGATAGCATCGTAGCAGCTTTGCGACAGCCAACCGTTTGCATTGGCCGGGCTGATGGTCGGGTTCCTTATTCTTGCAGGTTACGAGTTGACCACGACTGTCCGTTTTACCGCATTGGCAATATTTCGATGTCGTGCTGTCGGGAGCTGCAAGGAAGCCCGCACGAAAACGGGATTAATCTAGATATCTATATATGTGTGTGTGTGTGATAACAATTCCCCGCACGCAACGCGGCACACTAGACTTATACTTGTATATATATATATAAATTTGAATACATAAATATATATAAAAACTTTGCATACATAAAGGTCCGTTATAGACGAACACAACGATATATTGTTTGTTGTGATAGCATAAAGTGAAACCCGAAATCTGATACCCATATCTTGTGGCTATATACGAGCCGTAAATAATAGGGTATCTTGACCGTGAATAACTTTTGAGGCACGAGGTCTTTTCGAATGAAACTTTGCATACATAAAGGTCTGTTATAGACGAACACAACGATATATTGTTTGTTGTGATAGCATAAGTGAAACCCAAAATCTGATACCCATATCTTGTGGCTATATACGAGCCGTAAATAATAGGGTATCTTGACCGTGAATAACTTTTGAGGCACGAGGTCTTTTCGAATGAAACTTTGCATACATAAAGGTCTGTTATAGACGAACACAACGATATATTGTTTGTTGTGATAGCATAAGTGAAACCCAAAATCTGATACCCATATCTTGTGGCTATATACGAGCCGTAAATAATAAGAATTCCCCACACGCACCGCACCACACGAGATTAATATATGTATCTAGATATATATGCGTGTAGATATATGAGTTTCTAAACAAGTGATATATGTTAACTATGATCAAACTTCGATCGGACTTCGGTGTCTTAGAGAACACTGCAGGTATATAATACAAGATAACATGCTGGGTAATAATGCTAAAGCAAGAAGGTTACACAAAATAATATGCTAGTTGTTATTGCTAAAGCAAAAAGCTAATACACCATAAAATGCTATTCAAGATAGAAGCTAGTTCACACGGAGGGTTGGTCCATAGCATATCTTTTCAGGTTCCTATTGGTGCGGATAAGAGTGTTCATGTCAAATTGGTGAAACACAAAAACACCTCGGAACCCCATGTGGCTTTTCATTTTGTGGAGGCGGATATGGGAAGCCGCAATGTCACCCGTCAAAACTAGCAACCGACCATTTCCAACAAGAATCTTTTGAGCACCTTGAAACTTGCCCTCCATTTCCAAAGCGGTATCTCACCTCCAAGGGAACCACCATCACCACCATTACGGTCACCCCCGTCATCACTTGAAATATCGTCTTCACTACTACTTTCCCCCATGTATACCGCTCCTTGCCATCTCTTGTATAGCTTCGTATGTCGTTGTATCGTTCGAAGAGGTTTTTCAACTTGTAGTCGGCACACGGTGCAAGGACATGGTGGCATGTCGACCCCGTGGTTGTTTAATACTGGCCCACAACACACCATCCATACCAGCACGCATGACTACTTGGAACCGTTGCTTCCTTTTTAAC
The DNA here is from genome assembly GCA_001247695.2 of Cymbomonas tetramitiformis. Lineage (NCBI taxonomy): Eukaryota > Viridiplantae > Chlorophyta > Pyramimonadophyceae > Pyramimonadales > Pyramimonadaceae > Cymbomonas > Cymbomonas tetramitiformis. Next base: position 17,306 of record LGRX02006174.1, read on the forward strand.
TTTTCATTTGCTAGGCATAGGGTGATCATGAGGTGGTCATAGGGTGGGCGTAGGGTGGGCATAGGCATGGAAACAATACGATGTGTTCCATAGGGCGGTCCGCCCAATGACATCCCTATGGAAGGTGTTCAATACCTTCCATACCATGAACGTAGGGTGGACATAGGGTGGACATACGTTAGGAATGCTGTATTCTGGTTCCATAGGGATGCCCACCCTATACAACCTATGGGAAAATAACTTGAACTTTCCATAGGGATATTGGGTTGATATTCTATGAACGGTCGAGGTGTTAACCCTATAATAGTGGCGTCCGTAGGGCTGGAAATAATTACACAGGGATGGAAAAACCCTATGTAAAACCTATGGGAACGCATTTCCATTGGCTTTCCATCGGGCAAAAACCTTTCCATAGGGCACTTTTAAATCCCCTATCTGAAAATCGTATGGAATGGCTCTGGAAAATTTGCCACAGGCCCCAATGGAAATCGTTTCCACAGGGTGATCATAGGTTGGCTCACCCCATTTTCGGGATTCCATAGGTAATTTATAGGGATGGAATCAAAAAAATGAAAAATAGGGCAGGTTAAAACAGGCCCTTTTTGGACCCTACAACAGCAACACGCCGCACTTGGAAAATGCCTATGGAAAATGCAGAATTACACTGTTAAGGAATGCCACAGAGATCATCCCTATGATAGTGGCGTCCATACCTGTGGAATGGCCTGGAAACAGGTTAAAAAACATCACCAATGTACCCTATGGAAAATCCGGAGCCTGTGGAAAAAGTGGTGTGCCCTATGGGAAATCCAGAGCCTATCCCTATGGAAACCCCTATGGAAGACCCCCTACCGCCGCCAAAAACCCCCCAAATAAAATGAGCTTGTTCGATCACCCCCAAGAAAACAAACCATTTGTTCACTGACGAGGGGGGCAAAAAAACAAAATTGCGGCCTGTATGCGCTGTTTTGGCTAGTCGAGATTTTATTTCTGGAACTTTAAAAAGAAATCGGGATCTCATAGGTTCGATTGAGACTGAGAACGACGGCCACCTCTAGACCATTACGAAGGGTTGATTACATTTAATCCCAGTTTAAATTTTATAAGTCGATTATCTCCGATGCAATGTCACTGAGAGTCTGAGACATCGCATCGTCATCATCGTCGTCATCGTCGATCGTGCTCGCATGACGAGTCGATCCGATGTGACTTCTGAACGGCAAAGTTTTTGAGCACTTCGATTTTTCTGAACGGTCAAGTTCAAACTCACGTTATTGCACTCTTCACAGTTCGCCGTCAGCAATGTTGCAGCAGCCTCGCCAGTGAGTTGCGTGCTGTGATATTTTTAATTCTCACAGGTTGCAATATGGCACTGGTTTGCAGTGCATGTTTTGGTTATGCGTGTGTATTATTTTGTGTGTGCTTCGCGCGCTCATACTTGGCATGCGTGAAACTTTGACTAGGAGTGAACGGGAAATTCCCGCGAGTCCTTTGCACTCGAAATAGTTGGTTCAAATCCAACTCACTCCACATCCCCCTTTTACTTTCCTTTGCTTCTTTCGTTGACGACTGCTATTTTCTTTCTTCTTTACTAAACGTTAGTTGGTTGGTTTCGTTTTTCAGATCCGCTGAAAACGTTCGCGTGGCGAAGTCATATTAGGTTTTCATCTCGCGTTCATATTCGCATTTATTTGAGGTTGCTCGGTTGTTAATTATGTTTTCAATAAAGGTTTATTTTGTGCGTTTCCGCTTTTTACTAAGTGTTGGCTCTTTACTTTCCTTTTCAGATTGGCTGTTTTCGAGGAGGGCGAAATGGAGGAAATCGACCGCCTCGAGTACAACGTCAACTTCAAGCATCCCTTCAAACATTCTAGGTTGATAAGTCCTTTATGTTTTCAATAGAATATTCTTTTGTGCGTTTCCGCTTTTTTACTAAGTGTTGGCTCTTTACTTTCCATTTTAGATCGGTTGTTTTGGAGCGAAGCGAGATGGAGAAAATCGACGGCCTCGAGTACAACGTCAACGTTTAGGTTGGCATCTTGTAAATAGAAAGAGCACGAGAAGAACATTATTTTGCGTATTGTAAATAGAAAGTGCACGAGTAGAACATAATTTTGTGTATTCGTTGGTATGATAAAATTTGATAGTCCCATTCGTATTCCTTTCTGCCTAGCTAGATACATGTTAATCGTAGTAAAGATGCTCGAGTATTTTGTTTATCTCGCACAGTGGAAACATAGTGAACACACTGCATGTTGCTAATGTGCAATATGTATGCTACACAGTCAGTGCTACACGTACAGTATCCCTATACTGCCCCACTACTGTGCCTATGGAAAGTAAATATTAATTAAGTTCCATACGTATAGCATCCCGATATTATCCCTATATCGTGCCTATGGAAACCATATATATCTACTGGTTCCATACCTATACTATGCCTATAGTAAATAGTTTCCATACGGATAACATACGTAGGGAAAGATGTTTTCCATACCTATAATATACGGTTTTCATACGCATGGTATCCCTGGGGAAAAAGCTTTCCGTAGGTATAGTACACCTGCGGAAAATGCTCTCCATAAGTATAATAACCGTATGGAATATGAATTCCATAGGGCGGGTCACCCTACGGAAAGCGTTTCCATAGGTATACTCCTGATGCTGTTAACGGAATCATACGTATAATATCCGTATGGAATACCTTTCCATAAGTATACAGCACGTATGGAATTGTGTTTCCATAGGTATAGCCATCCTATGGAATAATCTTTCCCAAAGGTGAGCCACCCAGTGGAAAACCTTTCCATAAGTATGTCGGCCGTATGGAAACCTATTTCCCAAGGGACGCTAAGTGTATGGGCCCGTCTTCCGTAGGCATAATGTCCGTATGGAAAGATCTTTCCCAGGGGATACCATACCTGTGGAAAATGTTCCATAGGTATATCGACCGTATGGAAGATTGCTTTCCAAGGGATACTATGCCTATGGAATCCGCTTCCATAGGTACACCGTCCGTATGGAAACAAGTTTCCCAAGGGGTACCATGCCTGGGGAAAAGATTTCCATAGGTATGACCTATTAGGTTCCATAGGGCCAGCATAGGGTGATCATAGGGATGGAACAGATCCGTGTGTTTTTCCACAGGGTTTTCCATACGGCTTTCCATAGGAATGCTATAGGGATGACATAAGTACGGAAAACGCTTGATATTCCAGGACTTTCCATTGGGTTTCCATAGGGTTTTCCATACGATATTTTCCATACGATTCCTTCCATCCCTATGGAAAACGTTCCATAGGTATGGACGCCACAATCATCCCTATGGAATGCCTTGGAAAACCCTATGGAAAGCACAATCACCCTATGGAATGCCCTGGAAAATAATGAAAACCTTCCCAAGGGTGAGTATAGGGATGGCAACTCAAAATTTTTGTTTTCGAGATAACCTCCAGTATCCATTTTCCCTTTTCCATAGGGCTTTTCCATAGGGTTTTCACCCGTTTCCATGCCTATGGAAAGCTTTCCCAAGGGTTGCAGATCTGTAGCTCGGGACCTTTGAACCGGTTTCGGAAGGGCTGACTTTCGGATCGTGTTTCGAAACCCATCCCTTTGTCCACTGGTTCGTATGACCGCTTCCGAATATTTTCTGCCAACTGGGCCTTACTGACTCCACGTCATTTGCCTACATTGCACCAAAAACTTGTCCCTCCCGTGAGATGAAACCTTTTCGGACGGTCCACAACTAACCTAGGAGCTAGGACCAAATTTTACATTTGATGGCTTGCATTCCTGGTCAGTTGACAGTCGCAAACGCTAAACGGTCACAGTCAACAGTGCCGTTCATGAGTTGTTAAGTATGGAAATGCGAGTTATCGCAAATGACTCTTTACGCAAAAAGACTTTTTCCTTCGGGCCCAACTTTGTTGCGCTACTGCAGGCACAGCCTCTTGTGATTTTAATCAAATTACATGAAGTACAATTTTTTCCAACGTTCGTAACTAAGATATATTTATTCACAAGGCGAATACCTTTTTCTTGAGCTCTTGATCGACCCCATCTGCAACCGCATCAGCTTCGTTTGCAGTCGCGACTGCAAGCTAAGTTGATGCGGTTCAAGATAGGGTCGACCAATTCACGACAGGCGAGGGGTGTTCTTGCGTTCTAGCGCTAGAAACTTGTCAGATATATTCGTATCAATAATTTGTATGAGTATATCCCGTAAGTTTCAGGTCATACCTTGAAGCATACTTCAAACAGTCGCATATCATTGGTTCCAAACCCAAAACATCTGCCTTAGAAATAAATTGCGCGTCTCGCGTACAAGTAACTTGAAGCTTTGAGCTTCAAGTAACTTAAGTATATGCATCTTGTCAGTATTTGTGCCAAGTTTCGGGCTCTATGACGCACGGGAAGCCCTCGGCTGTTTGGCATCTTTGGGTTTGGGTTCGAACCCAAACCCAAAAACAAAACATCTGCCTTGGAAATAAATTGCGTGTTTCGCGCACAAGTAACTTGAAGCCTTGAGCTTCAGGTAACTTAAATATATGTATCTTTACAGTATTTGTGCCAAGTTTCGCGCTCTAGGACGCACGGGAAGCCCTCGGCTGTTTGGCATCTTTGGGTTTGGGTGTCACGTTCGAACCCAAACCCAAAACATCTGCCTTAGAAATAAATTGCGCGTTGGGCGCACAAGTAACTTGAAGCTTTGAGCTTCAAGTATCTTAAATAAATATCTCTTGGCAGTATTTGCGCCAAGTTTCGTGCGCTAGGACGCACGGGAAGCCCTCGGCTGTTTGGCATCTTTTTTGATTAACCCAAACCCAAAACTGCCTTGCAGAATTGGAGTTATCATGCACTCTAAATAACGAAACCTGGCAGATACGTGTATTCATAACAATAATATGAATATATCCTGGAAGTTTCAGGGCCTACCGTCAAGAATACTTCAAACAGTCGCATCTTGACAAGAGGCGTTATGGGTTTGGATTCTCTTGTGAAGATGCGACCGTTTCGAGCATACTCGAAGGCATGCTCTGAAACTTACGGGATACATTCGTATTATTAATAAGAATATATCTGACAGGTTTCTTGCGCTAGAACGCAAGAACACCCCTCGGCTGTTGTGAATTGGTCGACCCTATCTTGAACCCCATCGACTTAGCTTGCTGTCGCGACTGCAAACGAAGCTGATGCGGTTGCAGATGGGGTCGATCTAGAGCTCAAAAAAAGGTATTCGCCTTGTGAATACATATATCTTAGTAACGAACGTTGAAAAAATTGTACTTCATGTAATGTGATGAAAATCACAAGGGGCTGTGCCTGCAGTAGCGCAACAAAGTTGGGCCCGAAGGAAAAAGTCTTTTTGCGTAAAGAGTCATTATTTGCCATATATATGTACAAGACGACACTGGAGAACTCCATCGTCCATGTCGCTCGGCTGTCGCTGTCGCCGTCGCTGTCGCTGAGTGTCACAGTTCCCCGACTTCAGGTGCCATGTCACAATCGCAATATATTATGATCGCGTCTTTATAATTGGTCGCCATTCCAAGTTTCCAGTCAAAACGTTCCATGGTGGCAGACATCCGTATCTTTCTCCCAGTTCAGCGTTTCACATGAAAACATTTGCAGGTTTCGGGGGCTTCCGAAACCCTTTTCGGAGGGTTCCGAAACCCATACAAATGTTGTTTTGGCTTCCGAAAGTGAGAACCGGTTAGAGTATTCATGCCTAATTTTGCCATCTTATCGGGCTCGTCGAGACCTTTAATTTGATACCTCATATGCTGAATACTCCCACCGGATTCACTTTCGGCAACATAAACACACACTCGTAACCTTCCGAAACCGGTTTCGGAAGGTTCCCAAACCTAAAAACGGGTTTCAAAAGGTAGATCCCGAAGTGGGGCTTCCGAAACCGGTTCAAAGGTCCCGAGAGGGTAATAGCGATGATCTTCAAAGAGGTAGTAAACGGCCTTGGACTGGGCGTTGGCTCGGGTCTTGAACACACGCAGAGTGCCTCGCTGTGGACCATCATTCAAATGGCTCTCGGCTATCTCCACGAGTTGTGTGCTCGCGCCAAGGTGCTCCACGTGCTTCTGTATGGTGCCCAGGAGTCCTCCCGTGCAGCCTTTCGACTGCCCACCCAGAGGCAAAAACGAACTCTCCCCGCTGCCCCAACCCTGCGGAGGAGGAGTACCTGTGTAGTGTCTTGTTGCTGAGTTGGCACGTGTGCACTCCCTTCCCTCGCTGTGCATAGGGCTTCCCAAGCTGGAACTCGATCTTGCCCTTGAAACAACGGTATTGGATGAGGAAGACTGTCTGTCCGTGCAACGCCGCGAACTCTGAGATCCCCTCCGGATCCAGCCAGTCGGCTACTTCAGTGGTGTTCTCGCTGCGGGTGGGTGACTCTGGCTCGTAAGTGCCCTGGAACACCGATGGGTGATATTCTTGCTTCGCAGGGTCGAAGGCTCCATTGGGCCAGGTTTGATGCTTCAGGCGCAGCGGAGCTGAGGATGGCGGCGACGTGGAGCCAGATGGTCGTGCCTCATCTCCTCTGACCATCTTCTGTGTCCTGAGAGTCTTGTGTGTGCGTACCGGAGGGTCCCTCCTGGCCCCATAGGTGTTCAGCGCGTCACGTGCTTGTTCCTCCGTCTTGCATGCACCAAGCATTACTCTGGCGTTGTCCCCCAAGTGTAGGTACTCCACGGCGGCGGCGTTTGTGCTGAACACCTCACCATCGCCTCCTTCCCCATCAGTCACTGGGTAGAACTTCCCCACCTTGCCAGCTGCGTCTGACAGCGTGAGCGGCGGAATAGGCGAATAGCCTGCGCACCGGTCACCACCTCATCATACTTCACCTTCAAACGAGCTCGGAGATCAGTGATGTCCACTCGCTGCACGTACTTCAGGTGCTGGTATTGCCAACGCTGATCCTTCTCGTAGTAAAAGGGCAGCTGGAACTCGCCAGTCACCTTCCCCATGGGGCTCACGTTGGCGGCACCCTCCATGGTGTGACGTACCATGCGCTCCATGAGATCCCACTGGGCGCGAGTGTGCTCGCTGAGCACGCAGAACTGGCGTGCCACCTTGTCCCACATGAGCTTGCCCGTCACGACCCCTGGGTAAATCTGGTGGGCGTTGAGGGCCTCCTGGACACTCGCCATTGTGTACCTCCCAGCTTCCCAATGGGCACCACAGTCAGGAAGCGGGACCTGGTCGTTGTCCTTCCTGTGACTCGCCCTCGTGGTCCAGGTTTCTGAGGGTACCTTCGTCTCCTTGTCAACCTTCTGATCCACCAGCGTGAAGTCGGGCCACAGTAACTCCGTCTCCAAGATGGTCTTCCATTCTCCACAACGCGGGAACTTGACCTGCACAAATCCTGCGCCCACTTCGCTTCCATTGCCATCTTCACAGAGTGTGCACAAGCGAGCATAGCCCGTGCGGTCGATGTACAGGCGCTGCTGAGACCAGCTGCTCTCCTTGTCCTGATGATCCCACGGGTTCACTGCCATGCCCGCCCACGGCTGTACACTGGCCAACTTGTAGTCAGCTTCACTCTCAGCCTCTTGCTCCTGCGTGAGGTCTGGATAGCGAGGATCTGCCTGAGTCGTGGCCAGGCTGGCTGGCGTGACGGGCTCCGTCTCGGCTGGCTCTTCAACACTGGACCACTCGCTTCTGGTCGCCACGTTGGCTTCCCGCTGGCTGCGTGATGTCGCTTGTAGCAGGCCCAACATCTGGCCCGTTATGGACGTACCGGGCGCCGGTGGTTCGAACGTTGAGCTCTCGGCGTGCAAGTTGACCCGCCCAGTGAGTTCGACTCGCATCAGTGAACTGGGCTTCAAGAAGCCCGCCTCCACCATGGACTGGCAACGCGCATCGAGCCTCTCCCTCTCCTCCTGGTTGAACCTTCTCAGTCTCATCTCCTCTAGGAATGATGCCAGGAGGTCCACCAGCTCGGGGTGGTTTCATGAGAATGCACACGGTGCAGGTGCACACCTTTCTCCTGAGAGGGCCAGACGGTCCTCTCCCCTTGCGTCTGGAAACACCGCCTCACGTGGAAGTGGAGCGCAGCTTTCAAAGGCGGGGGCAAGAGTGCGCGCTAGCGTAGCACCGTCGTCGAAGATCTCAGTCGCCAGGCACACCCTGGGGTCTTCGTTCCGCTTGCTCCTCGCATCAACGGGCGGCGTCAGCTCGATCAACGGCAGCGTGACCTTCTCCCTCATGCCCAGTGACACCGCGGCCTCAGAGGTGGCGATGCCTCGGTAGAGGTCGATGGTCAGCTTGAGTGCGTTCTTCAGGGGTCCCGTGCCCACCAAGAAATCCCACGTGGTGTCGTTGGTGTATGTGACAAAGGCATGGAGCCGATGCAGAGTCATGTATGGTGTGCCCGCGGCGAGGACCACATCCACGTAGCAGTACTTGGTGAACTCTGCAGGGCTGCCGTCACATCTGGCCACTCTGGCCCCCGTCTCCGCATCGAAGATGGTCAAGCCAAGCCTGTTGACCGTTCTGATGGGGATGATGTTGCAATTGGCTCCAGTGTCCAGAAGTAGCGCTTTGTACAACATGAGCAGACCCCCAGAGGCCACCAGAGCCATCCCTTGTGACAAAGACTCGTTCAGAAGCTTGCACACAGGCTGGACCTGCGCCATGGCGGTGAGCTGCTCTTCCGTAAGGCCACTGAGCATCTTCTTCTTCAACAGCTCGTATGCTTTGGCCTCCATGGTCCCTGCGTGTAGCTCGCCCCTCTCGCTGAAGTCCTTCACCCCGAAGCTCTCCTGGACAGTGGCCGCTGCAGCAGTGACGCGCACCGTGGTTCTCCCCTTCCTGGGCTGCTCCACCATGTCCTCCGGCATCTCGTCCAGAGGAATCTCCTCCTCGTCGCTGTCGTCGCCAGACTCCATGCCTGGGCAGTCGTCGTCTTCGTCGTTGTCGTCACCCGACTCCATGCCTGGGCAGTCGTCGTCCTCGTCGCTGTCGTGATCATTATCTCTGCCGATGCCCTGACGGTCTGCTGCTAAGGCTGTTGGCATGGGGAGCTGATCGGTCTCAGCTAGCTCCACCAGGGTTTCCACACCCCTGGGAGCTGTTATCCGACCCTCTGCCACGAGTCCAGCAGCTAGTTTACGGAAAGCCGCTCCTAGACTCTTGATCACGGAAGCCATGAGCTGTACCTTCCTCTGCATCTCGTCCGCCGCAGGCGCCATGGGCACCTGTGCGTCGGCCTCGTACTCTTCAGGTGTCTTCACTGGGAAGCCCCTCATGCGTTGAGTGCTGCCCAGGGCTACCGCCGGGGCTGCTGTGAGCTCGGACTCTGCACCCTTGCACAGTGTCTCGGGGAGTGCCCCCAAACCCAAGGTGTCGAGTGCGCTCGAGAGTGCTTCTTCACCCATCTCCTCGGCCATTGCTGAGAGTAAGTTGGTTGGAGAGCCAGATGGCGCTCCTGCTCCTGCGCTGCCACGGTGGTGCACATGTGTATCGGCGATGTACGTCTCCCTCTCCGCGACGCGCGCTGCGACTGGCTCCTCGTCGGAGCCCTCGTCCTCGGACAGTACCTGCGACCTCACACTGCCCGCACGACTGGCAGTCTTCCGGGCAGCCACCATGCCCTGGTACTCAGCCTTCAACGCTTCAGGGTTGCCAGTGGCGCCCTTCTGCTTGTCCTCTGGTGTCTGCTTGGCCCGGTACTTGTCTTTCTCGTCGTTAGGCAGCTGCTGCCAGTCCGTCACCAGGATGCCCCAGTCGGAGCTCTTGAAGCGGTTCTTCAAGTTGTACATGCGCAGGGCGGCATTCTCCGCGTCCCACCACTTGCTGGAACCAAGTCTGCTCTCGTGGAACCCGGCAGGCATCTTGACGTGCTTATAGCCGCTCCTGCACTGCTCAGGATCGGACTCGTGCCAGCCCCCTCCGAAGCAGCGTAAGCACTTGGGCTTGTCGTTTGTGCGAGTGCCCTCCGCTGGCGGCGGCGTCTTGTTGTAGGAGGACTTCTTGGTTCTTTCGGCAACATTCACCTCCTTCTTCATCTTCTTGGAAGGCGGTGTCTCCGCCTTCTTGCTGCTCTCTAGCTCGCCTGGCTGCCCTTCCCCAGCGGACTCAATCTTCTTGATCGAGTTCTTTATCGCCTTGAGGTCGAGGCCATGTTGACGAGCCTCCCAGGTAGAGTACTGGCAGCCACACCGCCTGGTAATCTCCTGCAGAAAGGTGAGAATCCAGGACTCCGCGTCGCTCTTGAGCTTGTCCTGAACCTCGACGATGGACTCCAGGTCCTTCCAGGTCACCCGATTGGGTGGCGGGAACTGTGCCCTCAGCTGCTCCTTCACCCGTGTCTGGAAGATCTTGATGCGCAGGTTTTCTACGCAGTCCTCGATGAAGGTGCGCAGCTCTTCGTCGCTCAGCACCTTCCCAGTGTTGAGCTGCATCTCCCTGCGTTGACACATCTTCATGTACGTTAGCCCATCCTGCCCCACCTCCTGCGGCTTCTGTGTCAACAGATCAACTTTCTCTTGCGTTCCCTTCATCATAAACTTCTTGTCAAGGGCAGCGATAAAACCCCTGAGCGCGTAGAAGTACTGCATGTCACGGGTGCCATCATGTCCCGTCAAGCCTTTCAGCGAAGTTCCATCAGTCAGATAGTCGTTGGAAACTTCCCCTTGGGCGTCTTGGTTCGTCACTGGCCTCGCTATCACCCACGTGGTACCAGCATTCATTTCATTGAAGGGGGGCCTAGCACACGGGATGGTACCCTCGAGCGGGCCATGTTCACTAGTGTCCTTGAGGACTCGGTCCATGTTGGAGGCCACTACACCCCCTTTCTCATAATTCTCACGCCACCAGCTGAGAGTTTGCGAATTCTCGCCAGCCAGACATGCAGGGATGATATCCCACAGTGTCTCCCAGTCAGGAGGTGTCTCTCTCAGGGTCTTGATCTGCGCGTCGGTGAGCGTGCCAGTCACGGACCTGAGCTTCCTTCTGATAATGGCGTTGTGCTGCCGCACAAAATTCTCGCACATGTTGGCGAACTCCCTCAGAAACTTGGGACGGTCTTCCTCCTTGGTGCCCGTGTAGATGGGCAGCGTACCAAGGTTGAGGCGCGTGGAGTCAGTGTACTCCATTTCCTCCTCGAATATCACCAACGGCTCTTGGGCTTGGACCTGAGGTTGCACTGGTGCTTGGGCTTGGACCTGAGGTTGCACTGGTGCTTGGACCTCAGGCTGGCCTCTGGCAGCCCCTTCCTCTTCTTCCAGCTCTGTGAAGTGCTGGCTCACCCGTATCGCTCTCTGGGTACGCCTCTCTGCCCTTTGCTGTTTCTGACGGTCAGTACTGGATTCCGTTGCTATTTTCCCGGTGGGGAGGAGATGCTGGTGTGAAGGCTCTTTTCACTCCACACTTCCAAGCTTACCAGTACGGATAAATCCGTCCTTGGCTTCACCTTTCAGTGCTTTGCTCTAAGTAGCAATCACTGCCAGGATAATCTCGTTCATAAATGGTGTGCAGAGTTTCGTCTGTGACTTGACCCTGTCTTGCACTGCTTCTCCTAGATGTTCAGCAAGGTTGCCTCAGCCCTCAGTGTGCCTGGTCAGTACAGTAACTCGGAAGAATGCCAGCATGGGTCAAGTTGTCGCAAAGAACGCTGTCGTGATGGTGGACACTGACAGCCCTGTTTCGCTCTACGCCTTCAGGCGTACCAGTACGGATGAATCCGTCCCTGGCTTTACCGTCTGGTGCTTCGCTCCAGCAGGATGTCACTCCCCGAAATAGCCCAGCATACCATTCTCAACGCTGCAACCATAGTGGACAATAGGCACCGGGTTCCGCTCTGATCGCTGTCGCTGTACTTTGCAAGACTGGTGAACTTCGAGTGCCACAACAGTCTGTTTCCCTCAACCTCTTCCAAGGCTTACCAGTACGGATAAATCCGTCCCTGGCATCACCATTCAGAAGTCTCGTTCTTCAGGACTGCTGTTGCACTCTCAGAATTACAGACGACATGTCTGTAATATGGCTCATTTTTGTTTTGTAAAAGACTGTTAATCACAGTTCTGACACTATCGCACAAGAGCAAGTTCCACAAATGTATATCTTTACAAGCAGAAGAATGCTGTATCTCATAAATTATATCATAACACTGATGTTTTCGCGGTCTGAGCGAGTCCTGGCTATTTTCGGAATCACTGTTACGAAGGCAAAACAAAAATGAGCGTCTGCCTCACCCTTCCACGCCGCCCTACTTATTCTCACTATCTCTGAACAAGTGTAACACCCGCTTATCTTTCCGTATCTCTTCACTGTCATAACTCCTCACGCGTACCGTACTGCGCGTGTCATATGTTCGTCACAGAGACTGCTACAGCAAGTGTCACAACCCGGCTGAGGTACACGATAAGCCGTGGTTTGTGACAAGTGAAACCCAAAAATCTGATACCCACTTCTTGTGGTTATATACTTACTGGTAATAACGCAGTTTTAATTCACATCGGCATGCGGTATCGTCGCCCTTTATGGTTATCTTCTACGTGTCGCTTTCGGCGGTCCATGGAACGGCTTAGCCATTCGGCTCACGACATACCAGACTTGCAATTTTGATTTACCGAGACTTCTACAAAAACATAATGTTGTGTTTTACGAAACTTATTCCGTCGCACAGTTAGATTTATATGACATCTCGCATTAATTTTACGTTATGGATTAACGTTATGGATTAATTTTACGTTACGTAACGAGACGTACGCGACTAGAGCGCGCATATTAGCAACAATTTGACGATGTTGAAATTTGAATCACGCCACACCTACGCGGACTCGGTAGCGGGTTCATATTGCTGGGTCGCAACACTCTCGAGATGCGGTCGTTTTGATTGTGAGGCTCGGAAAATATTCCTTCGATGTACAAGCGACTATGAGACCGCTGCAACAAAAGTGCTTGGAGCCAAAGATTCAAAATTTAATGGTAGTGAAGATGGAGCAAACGCCACTTTTGCTCAACTAGTAGGAGAGCTATAACAGTTGTTCACGTTGCGGTCTTCTGCATTATGTTGCACCACTGTTTGACTTGCTTGATTGTGCTATTGTGAGTCTCTCAGCTGCAACAAAGGAGTAGTCGTTTTCTGTCTTGTGGTTGTTATGGCTACATGTTGGGTCTCTTGCCCTTATCGAGTGGGGTATCTTCTGGTTCTAACGCGCCCGATTACAGACGTTGTGCCTACCCTTCGCCTGTCTTTCAGGGATGATTGGGGATGATTTTCCCCCACCTGTACGTTCACGTACCCCCTATAAATATTGGCCGTTTTCGTCCTCTTGGAGCAGACGAGAGCTCAGAGGCCCGTCGCGCGATACACCGGATTTTGGTGTCACAGTCGAGTGCTACGAAGCAAATTATTGAGATTCCCCACCCCGACCCCTCGATAACAACTTCAACGACACGTCGAGGTCAAGTGTCGCGTCGCGAAAACGGCAAGTCGCAAGATCGAAGATGAAGATCCATCGCTCGCATGAATCGGGCAATCGAATGGAGTATGGCGGAATGCGTGGTCTGCTACTGCAACATCGTCGTGTATCTTTTTGGTGGAATCAGGCAGCAACTCCTCCAATAGCTGAGAGCAGGAGTCCCGGCATCTCTGTGGTGCATTCATCGCGATTCATAGAATAAAATAGCAGTTACATCCCCTCCGTCATGGCGCAAGCTTCCAATGTCCTCACAAAGATTGCTCAAGTATCGGTTGGCTTAGGCTTGGCGGGATCGATGGTGCAGTCAGCCATTTACACTGTCGACGGCGGTGAGCGAGCAGTCCTTTTCGACCGTTTTCAAGGCGTGTTAGAGGAGACAACCGGTGAAGGCATGCACTTGCGGGTAAGTACGTTTCTTGTTGAGGTCATATGGTGTCCTTTCTATAGCGGTCTCCTGAGTCTGGTCATCCGAACGCTGCAGATTCCTTGGCTTCAAAGTCCCACCATCTTCGACATCCGAACCCGCCCTCGTTCCATCAGCTCGATCACGGGAACTAAAGGTGAAACGTCACCTCAAACATTCACTTTCAGCGTTCTGTGTGCGTTCTGTGTTCGTTGTTTCTGACGGCTCCAGCCCATATTCTGGCCCGTGACTTCCAGATCTGCAAATGGTGAACATCACGCTGCGTGTCCTCTCGAAGCCCAACGTCGAGATGCTTCCAACAATTTTCAAGGCAAGATAGTGTGTGCTGTACTTTATCTTACGAGGTTGATCCGTTACTTTACAGCGTCCACGTTGGCAAGTTTGCAATTCAGCTTACCCTCGCTCCTCCCAAACGCTCCCTCACAGAACTTGGGTCCTGAGTACGACGAGAAGATTCTTCCTTCGATTGGCAACGAAGTTTTGAAGGCTGTGGTGGTGAGTGTAATACTTGTGTAGAGTTCTTGTTCTTGTGTTCTGAACTATCTTTGGGGCCCTAAAGTGCCGCTGTTTTATTTCAGTTAGTTTTTGCCAATTATACACACGGTGGCACTTCTGTTTCGGTCTTGCAGGCGAATTACAACGCCGAACAACTACTCACACAACGATCAGAGGTTTCGGCAGCGGTGGGTCCTTATGAAAGCGTCTTTCCTGCAGCGAATCTTGATTGTACTTCTTCAACCAAATGTCACTTTGGGGGTTCGTCAACTGAAAAGTAGCTTACTTCTTAGCAGGTTCGTATTGGCCTCACTAAGCGTGCAAAAGACTTCAATATTCTTCTCGACGATGTTGCATTGACGCACCTCTCATTCGGGGATGAGGTACGATCGCAGTCTCGTGTTTCACCAGTATATGCTTGACTTTATTAGTCAGTTTTTCTCGCCGCGACACTTCTTTCCCGTTGCCTGCGTTTTACTGTTTCCCGGGTTTGTTTTGGTGTTTCGTGGTAAGGTTAACTGAAGTTCTTCGTGCAAGAAGGCACCTTGAATGCGCTAACCATATCGCTATCTGCTCGCAGTTTTCGAAAGCTATTGAATCCAAGCAAGTGGCCCAGCAAGAAGCTGAGCGTTCAAAATTCGTCGTTCAAAAGTCAGAGCAGGTTTTTTCTCGATCCTGCACTTGCCCGGGAGGCAGGGCTTCTAACATATCTGTCACATCTGAAGCCGAGCTAACATGCATATGCCCCTCTTCCTGGTGCGAAATCCGAAGAAGGGCTCATCATAGGTCCTTGTTGAACCTATTCGTATGGACGCAGTAAACAAGTTTTGACTCTCGAAACACCTCTTTCCAACGTTGGTTACTTGCGCGCAAGTGCTTATTTTCACTGGTGAAAGGCTGTTTGGTAGAACTACTATGAAAGGGGGTTGATTAGAGGGATTCAGCATAAAAGCCTAGTGTGCTCCAAATGCGGTCAACTCATCTGGCCGGTTCCACACTGGTGCTCTGGCTACTTTTTAAGAGGAAGATCTTCTTGCAGAGCTGGTTTTCACTCGAGTTCGGGCGAACTATGGTTTTTTCTCACGGTGTTTTTCCGTTGCAGGAAAAATTAGCTGCTGTCATCAAAGCCGAAGGAGAAAGCGACGCAGCGAAGCTTATCTCCGATGCAACCAAGAGTGCAGGTCCAGGTCTGATTGAGCTGCGTCGCATAGAGGTAAGCACACGCACCAGCTTTAGCTCGTTACTCTGCCAACATAGAGTTGGGAGTTGAGTAGCACCGCAATCTCCGAGCCTTTATTTCAAGAACATCAACCTCTGTCAATTGTTGCTTTCAACTCAGGAATATGCTCGTCCTTGTCCCGTGTGGCTCACAGGCCGCGAGGGAAATTGCCGCCACCTTAGCGCGCGGACGCAACGTGGTATACCTGCCGTCTCAAGCAAACATGCTCATGGGTATGAATCCAGGAAAATAAGGTTACGCCGGTCTCCGGTACTAGGAAAACAGAGAACGTCCAGCCGTGATGGAAATGCGTACAACACTTGTATTGTTCTGCACATTTCGTTTCCCAGGTTGTGCCACGCTGCCAGGCGTCGACTGTCTGAGCGTGTTTTGATCCTTGTATATGTCTCCTAGCAAGCTCAAACAAAGAATCTTTATATGTCTACGATCCTACGGTTGAACAGGTGGATGGGCACATCACCATGTTACATACCATTCTTTTCTGTGCGATTCAGCCTCCATCATCCAAGTCTCATGTAATTTGCTATTGCAAGGCATGTTTGTTAAAGGAATGCTGGATCTTGGCAAGCCTCTGGATCGGATTCACTGCAAGTGTTTTTCATTGAAAGGGCAGTATTAACGGCTTAGGTATAATAAGGAGCCTTTACCTGCCAGGCTTTGAAACTTGCATATTTCGAGACAGATCCTTCATAACTAAATAACTTGACTGGTAAAGAGTACTTCTTTGAAATGCTCAGTCTGCTTGAATCTGTCAATTCATGTAAGTCTGACTTTAACGTGACTTCCTGGGTTGCATTGCGTGACACCTAAAATTTGGAGTAATTTGTCAAAAAGCATTTAAGGAATGCGAATAATATCTCATAGATGCATCGAAGTCGATGCAACATGATTCTGTACGGGAATTAAATTTGCGCAAAAGCCCCTAATCAGACCGAGTCCGTGGTTTTTGGATCAACATTTGACAAAATTAACGGTTTTCGTATTCGCAAATTATCCGGTGTGCGTTCTTCGTGTTACATACGACAGTCGTATATCCATGTCACATATGTGTCATGTGTTGTGACATACAGTAGTTGCATTGGTGCAGCAAACCGACTTTCGGTATGACATATACCATCCTCACTTTCGGTATGTCAGCATGAAGGTTGGCGACACGCCCTGATTTAATATTAATTGACACATGGGCGGCCGCTAGAGATTGTGATTGGCCGATTCGAGTTTGGTGCGATGCGAAGATTTAAAGGTGGGAAGATTAAAAGCTTAAACGTTTGAAAGTTGGTTTAAAGCTTTTCGGAATGTTTGTCATGTCAAGCCCGCGGATTCCCCAATTATTGTTGACTCGTTCTTTTCGAGGTAAAAGACACCTTGATCGGCAGGCCCAAGAACAATAGGATACACGACAACTGCGCGAACAAACAACAGCGCATCAAAAGCACCGCAGCGCTCAAGGAGACCGCAAAACTATCAACTCCGACAGTGACTCATCTGACTACCAAAATCGATCTTGGTGATGGCAAAGAAGACGTCAGAGACGATCAGCTATTGCGACGACAGCGGTGACGACAACAAGAGGTAGGAGTCATAGACACGGCCAGTGGCGCAGTAGTCAGAGACCGATCATCAGCTCAAGCGAAATTGCGACCCGCGTGAAGCTGCATTTGGGTACGCGTTGAACCCGCCGCACCCTGGGCTTGCAAGTTAGGCCCATATCACCATGTTCTAAACTACCGGGGTACTGGTACCGTAGAACCAGGAACGTGCGACGTGGAGGAAGGTGTTAATAGTCTCGAACTCCTCGTCAGTAAAATCTTCGCCAACCCGACTCACTGTGATTGAAAACTCTGCGACGTGTTCGGAATCTTGAACGGCGGGTTTTACTGGCTGCTTTAGGTTGACTGGATGTTGACTTTTTAGCACGAGATTTATTCGCTGGAGGCTGTGCACAGGTTTTCGTAGGTGCGGGAGCAAAATCATCATTTTCTTTGTCGGAGTCTTCGCCCGACCCGGATTGCACCAAGGACGGCATCTCCCCATGCGCATCGCGCCGGAGCCAGAGTCACAATATATGCTGAATGAGTGCACAAGGCGGTTATATTGATTGATACACGCAAGCTATTCAAGATATCTTATAGGCAGGAAGATAGCACCAACAATTGCCTGATAATCTTAGGACAGCAGGTCCATGCAAATTTTATTCAAACGTAATCTAGGCGGTTGCTCTTGGTTTACAGTCCTTTTGTTCAGTTCAGAGGGATGGCTGT
Source organism: Cymbomonas tetramitiformis (assembly GCA_001247695.2). NCBI lineage: Eukaryota > Viridiplantae > Chlorophyta > Pyramimonadophyceae > Pyramimonadales > Pyramimonadaceae > Cymbomonas > Cymbomonas tetramitiformis. The sequence continues at coordinate 35,168 of LGRX02006174.1, forward strand.
ATCCCTGACCGGATGAGCTTATCACTCGGCAACTATCGACCACAATCTGCCACCTAGATGTCCCTATCAGAAAACATCAGCAGAATCCAAAGTCAAATGTGATTATATTTCAGGTATCTAATTGCCTCTTTGCACTACTTCCAGCATTGCAGCCAATCCCGGAATATATCGGACTCTTCCTACGAAGAGGCACGTCCGCATCCTCCTCCTCATCAGAGCTGATCACAATTACAACAGACTGCTCTTCGATGTCTTCAATGTTCTCGATAAGTGCTTCTTGGTGACAGGCTGTCATCTCCTTATTTCATCAACGGGGGGATAGGTCTGGCACGAGGGGAAAACCATGGGTCAACAACGACAGGAATACTGAGCAGCAATTCAGCATTTCCCCATACTTCACCAATTTAGTATTCTTGGGCTCAGGCTCGACAGTTGACGACTGATCTTGGTCATCAGCGTCATCATTGTCCCCAGCGTCACTAGCGTCACGAGCGTCGCCCGCTTCGTCAGCGACCTCGGCATCGGGGATCTCGTCTACTCGCAGCCGAGGTCTATCTGCTGGCGGGTCTCCATTTTCAGCGTCACTCGTGGCATTCGTGTCATCGCTGTTATAGCAGTCACTGACGTGTGACACACCTCAGGCTCGGGATCAGCCGGTTCATCACAGACCCTGCGCCCAGTGTAAGGAATGCCCGTGTAGTCAGATTCTAGGTCCAGGCCACTGAAATCGTGCGGGAAGGCTGCCACAAATTCCTTCGTCCCTTTCGTAGCGTCCTTCAGAATCCAGCCACTTCCTCGCTGACGTTCCCAACCGGCAACAGATCGCCATTGGGGCGCACAAGGATGTACTGCCACGCTCCCCCGCCTAGTCGGAATTCTAGGATTACCATGGCCCCTGGAATTAATATTTTAATGTTCCAGATGATGACGACCCCCGAATTTCACATGCTTGTTTCGGTTTGAGATATTGGATATAAAATCCTATAACCCCCCGAGTCGGGATTTCCTGTTTTAATTTCAGATGGCGTTGGTCCGATGCGAACTAACATGCGATGACCAAGGCATGGTATCGATATTCAATATTTTCGATACTATCGATATTTCGATTAATTTTTATTTATTGATATGAATTTGGTACATATCGAAATATTGAATATTGATTGATACCCTTGGACTACTTATTTATATTGATCGAATACCCCTTGGGGACTTATTCATATCGATTGATACCTCCAGGTCACTTATTCATATCGATCGATCATACAAAATTAAAGTTCCGCGATTGGCCATATCGATTAATCGATACTCAGATCGATTAATCGATCTTAGATTACCCAAATACTGGATTTATGTTGGTCGAACACCCATATTCAGATCCTGGTATACGTACCTCCTAGCTTCATAGGGGGGCATAATATATGAGCCGCAACCGCACCGTCACATCAAGTTTCATCCAGCAGACCAACTACATCCACCATGGGTCGTGCTCGCGGACAGGGCCAACGTGCACGCAAGAGCAGGCCGGAAGACCGTTTAGCGCAAGGCAAAGGGCCCGTGAAACGTACGCAACTCAATCCCTTTGATGCCGCTGGGAGGTACGTCTCCCTCACACGGCCGAGCTAGGTTTGCATACTTTTGTTGCAGCCATATTAGGTTGTTTGAAAGCCTTGGAGTTTTTGTGTATGTTCATTTATTGCGCCATGTGCAGGCATGCTTACCAAGGACAAGGCCGTGAAGTGGGCTCGTAAGGCATTCGAGATGGATTGGAAGCCCAAGGGTGTTGCCGAGGTCAACTCATCCAAGAAAGAGGCAAAGACTAGCAAGCCGGTTGTGACCGTGGCATCATATCTTGCTGACTCGGATGAGGAAGATGATGCCGTAGAGTATGTTGAAGGGGTAGAGGAAAAGGACGAGTTTACTAGATATTTAGAGGTGCCTGATGTGCCCCGTGACAGTGACTTGCTTGCCTGGTGGAAAGTCCATAGCAAGGACTTCCCGAACGTAGGTAGGATGGCGCGCCAGTTTCTAGCCGTGCCTGCTACCACGGCAGGTGTGGAGCGCGCCTTCTCTAAGGTGGGGGCCATGCATTCTGATTTAAGGAAAGGCCTTACAGAAGGCACAATTGAGCATTCCATGATGGCATGCCTTAACACTGTAGAGTTCTAGATAGCATTGTATGGTCTAATTCATTATTATTTTTTCATTGCCGTGTGTATTTGCTTGCAATGTTGTGTGCATTCAGGTCATATTGATATATCAATATATCGATAAGTGGGAAAAAATGTGCACGTATTCATATTGATTGATATCAACATTGAACTTATTCATATCGATTGATATCGGCATCGCACTTATTCATATCGATTGATATTCACACAGTACTTATTCATATCGATTGATATTGACATCGGACATATTCATATCGATCGATACTCATTCGAAACTTATCGAAAACTATCGATACGGTCGAAAAGTTTCGATACCATGCCTTGGCGATGACCCAGGGGCTATATGTCTATACTGTGGACACCTCTCCGTGCAGCCCACGAATATTGGTTTAACGTTCAGTGAGAGCAGAACAACAAGATGCCTGCATGGTTGTTGAAATATCGGATTGACGTGCTTTTAAGACTGCGAGGAGCATTCTCGGAACTCCGAATTAAGTTGGCTACAAGGCGTGTAGGCGAAGGGTAGGTAAGCTTTCGATTACAATGCACAACCATTCACAACATTGCATACTGACCATACCCAACGTATTATTACACATACTTTCTCACCCAAAACGAGTATCATTCAACTTTTAATTTCGAAACAATAATGTTCGTGTGCACTATTTGGTGCCAGTGGCAAATGTAACTGTACCAATGTACAGTACCGTCGCATACCGAATTATATCCGCATGTGATCTCAACCGTGTAATACCAATAAAGTTTAAAGCTTAAATTACCATTGTCGAATGGCTGCAATAACGAGTTTGTGTATCGCGGGTACGCGCGTGCATCAGGTCCGGAAGAAAAAGGCGAACCTGATTCAGCTTGATACCGATCCCGATGATGCGAGTGGCTAATACGAATGCTAAGCGACAAGGCTTTGTCTGGCGGCGAGCATAGTCCGACACGATGCAATACTCATTACCAAGATTCACAATCACTCCGTCCACCTGTGCTTATTATAATGAAACTTATAGATGCCAGATATGCATACAATGTAGATTGAGAATGCACGCCTTGAATATGGACATAGGAATTATATCTCATATTTCAGACCGTTCCGTTGACTCAGTATTCAGCAAGTGGTGCGAGTGCATATCTCCGCGTCTTCAGACTACTGACATTTTTCACATATACGAGAGTCCCGTGGATTCGAATTCATTAAATATTCATCGATTTTCACCAGAAAAGTCACAGGATTATTGAAACCTTTGCAATTTGTAGGAAGAACCGGAGTGGTACCCGTGTATAGGGACGTATGCTTTCATAAATGGCATACAATTAAGATAAATCTCTACAAATGCAACCATGCAAATTGTTACATCTCCTACAGGCAAGGATAGATGCAATTACTAACTGTTCACATCCTCTGCTAGTTTATTGAAAAGCTATATTCATTTCCTTGTAACACATCTGGCACTGCACCACACAAGTTCTCAAGAAAGGGGAGTGATTAAGTCGTTGCCTTTGCGCCGGGTCCCTGTTCACAGCATAGGTTTAACTCTGGACCACTGTGAACAGTCAACAAGAAGGTTGCTACAAATTCCTCTTTCAAATTGTTGAACTACTAATCTTCAAATGGAGGCTGCTCTACCGTCGTATCACTGGCACGTAGTCATATCCCCCTCCCGCTTACCGCTTCTTCTTCACACTGCAATACTGCAGATAATTTGTTTCGGCTGTACTGCAGACCAAGTTTTTCTGTAGGTAGCAACAACGACTACTGCACACCTTACTGGGCCCACAGAACTGCAAGCTGTAGGTGGAGACCTTAGACAGCAGCCTTAGAGAGCGGCCAAACCTAGTGCACCTTTGTATTCATAGATAGGCCTCTTAACTCACGTCAGGCACTCTGTGTTTGAAAAAAAGTGGCGTAAGTCGTGCATTAGGAGCTGAGAATCAGGTCAGCACACCCCCTTTCTCAAGCGCATTTCGAGGTGTCCGAAGCGCCATCTCAGTTGGCCTTGGGTCCTCGCTGTTTACGAGAGATGGGCTGAGCTTTGAACAGCGCCATGGTCTCTGCCCAACCCTTGGTGGAAAGCCGCAGGGTGAACCATAACCCGACTAGGTAGATGGTGATGAACAGTGCCGCCCAGATATCAAAAACGATGCTCGCTACCTTATATACCTCGAGCTTTGCCGTGGTCTCTCCATAGAACGTGTACTGCGTGGCGCCGGTGCCTGGATCCAACCTGAGCTCATCCGAGGAGCCCGTCTCGTCAGCACAAATCACCAGATGCAAAGGATAGCCTTTGGACAACCCTCGAGTGGAAGATACAGGGAACCTGTATAACACAGCAAGTAAGCAAGGTGGGGCCTGAGTCTAGTGAAAAACCCGTGACTGCATACATAATGCTTGGAACTGTATTGTGGAGCATATTGTAGATGAGCCCGAAAGAGGGCGCGATATAGGTTCCACTCGTTTTAAGATCACCACCCGTGATAAGTATCCTGCAGCTGATCGAGGAACGGCGGTGAGCACACAAAATTCGGTATCATTCACGTGGCAAAAGATGCCAATGGATGCAATATTTATGGCATCCAAGGCCCGAGCAGGAGGCTTTGCACTAGCCACCGGCCGTCTAGATGATATCCGAAAGGGGGTTTTCCGGGAACCGTCATCTGTCAATACCTTCCTGCATAAGGTATACATTGCGTTGTGTTCTCAGTTTTCGGGGATGAGGCAAACACTGGGACGGGAAGGAAACACCTAAAGGGCTCGGCAGTGACCTCCGTTGCGTAGCTTGCGAGCAAGCTCCTTATGGAGGCGCAGAGGCGACGAGCGGAGCTGAGCGTAGCACTGGATGTTCGGAAGCTCTTAGGAGGGACGGGGAGGTGGTAAGGAACTGTTCGTGGGGTACTGCCAAGGACGTCAAGCCACTGTTGGAGGAACTCCAGACTGACGGCTCGGCTGCTTCCTTCGGCGAAGGCCTCAATCGAACGCCCACTGTGACCATACATATGGCGAACCAGCGCCTCGCCCACCTTCGAAAAGAGCCGCCGGCACCCAGATGTCAGCGTGAGAGCTGCTGCACAACTGGCGCCAAGCAGTCCAAAGGGGACAAAAACAGCCTTCCGAAGCTGCTCAGTTCTTAGCATAGCTGCGAACTTCTATTCTTCTTCCCGATAGGTGTCCCAAACGTATGCGAGCGGGCCGAGATAGTCGTTGCATACACGCTACTTGAGAAAACGTTATGGCAAGCAAAGTGCTGAGACCTGGCAGGCTCGCCGGCTTCATGCCAGTTTCGCCGTCCACATCTCATTTTTACTTGGACGGAGAGGAAGACGGAGGGTACAAGGAAGGTAAGCGGCCTCACCAGCCGAACAGTGGTCGCCACTGAAGTGGCGTTCGTACTATCACTTCCACGGTCTGCCAGGCTCGAGAGTCCAAGAGGGGAGGCAGGAGCGGAGCGAGCAGACAAAGTGGCGGCGACGATCCTTCGCTTTGCAAACTGCTCGTGCTCCCACGCCACGTGAGGTGAAGAGATGTTCACCTGCACCGATTACCCTCACCAACTCAGGCAACTGCGTTTCCTGAGTTTTGCATCAGTGAAGAGGAGAACGCAGCCCCCCGTTTGCTGGCGTCCAAATTAGAACGGGCACGCACTTTCTTGTGCACAACGTCGAACGGGACGCTGAGATCCTCAGCGACAGACTTGAACTCCCCATACAGCTGCTGAATCGCGGTGTCTTTTGGTGGACGAGAGATATGCAGGTTTAGGCCGCCAGTCTTTCCCCAAGATCCAATGCTATCCAAACACAACACAAACTCTATGGTCTCAAGCACTCGCGCGTCCATTGACGCCAGCCAGTGCTCCGCCCCCGCATAGTTCAAAGACCCGGCGGAAGTCAATACGAACAAGAGGTTGTACGATCCCTGTTGAAAACACAGCATTCTAAAAAGTAAGTTCTTCGCCCACGTTTGTAAGTTTATAGGAATGTAGGTGTTCGCAGCCAAGCGCTCGGCGCGTGAAAGTTGCAGGGCAGCAGGCGAATCAGGGTACTGGAGATATACCCGCGTGCGAGCGTCCGCGTATAGCCGAGAGAACAGCCGTGCAAGCTCGAGAATTGCTGCAACACCGCTCCCGTTTGCATCCGCCCCAACCGCCATACCGGGAGCCGCAGCGAGCGTGTCATAATATGCCACGATAGCAATCGTCGGCAAGCTGACCTTCTCGGGTGATCCAGGGTTCACCTGCTCACACATATCCAGCGCACGGTAGTCAGCTCTTAAAGGAGCCTTCTGTCGGTTGGTGAACATGGCACGGCTTGTGGATCTTCACCAGAACAACAACAAAGCTGAAGGTCGCGCAGTGCTTGTTCGTTTGTAGGCGCAAATCTTCTTGAAGAAGAGTGCCACGAGGGCCGGCGAGCCCCGCACGTTCAGAAGCATAGGGCTTCTTCCCGAAACCTTCGATTTGACTAACGCAGAACAGAAACGTGCTTTCACAGCGATAGGTGATCGAACTTGTTTCAGAAAACCGCCGCCAGGCTACGGCAGCAGTAACTCGGTGGGTGCTTTGACGCCAATTCCCTCAAACGTTTTGCGTCCCCCTACATGCTTCGGAAGAAGCTTGCCTGTCGTAGATCCAACGGAGAAACTTTCACAAAATGAATGACCGAGAACGCATGAGGTGGGGCGCATAACGTTCTCCTATCTTCTCGAAGGAGCGCACACGCGAGTTCCCGTCGATGCGGCTGAGTGCATATTGATCGGCTTGCACTGAGCGCGAGCAGTGCAAGCTCTCTACGTTGTTTGACAACATGACTTCAACTTGTGCGAGAGGATATCAGCGTAGCTCCCAATCGTCAAAAACACAATAGCCTCAATTTCTCCCAAAAAAGGACAACGTGTGGTGTCCGCTGGAAAAGCAGGTGCCCAGGAACATAAGCAGTTCAAAGCGAGTCAGAGAAGTATCGCTGCTGAATCTCGACCTCAAAGGCAAGTCACTCAAGTCACTCAAAGGTGAGTAACTTGTAAGACAGCACATACCGCTGTCCCTGGCAACCAGCACTGATAGTTCTCCAAAGTTGGAGGCTCGAGCTTTGCTGGCTCTGGGCTGGTCACGACGAGGCGATATCCTCCGGTCGTCGGAGATGGGGGCGTCCCAGCAGCAACCATTCCTTTCAAATCGGACACCTGCACATCATAAAAAGTGCAGCTCACACTGACTACGCACGACCACACCTGACAAGTCCAACGTTAAAAACAGGCTCAGGCTTTGCATTCGGTGCAGGAGAAGAGGTCTACAGGTTGTGCGGAGAGGTTTTCTGATTTAGGGTGGAGGAACTGAACAGCGTCCTCGGCAATTGAACATAAAGTCTTCAGTAAATATGGCTCTGGGTGCAACAGATTCAACAGCTGAGAGGTATAACGGTAGAAATTTCGAAGAAGTGGGGATACCATCTGTTTCAGGTCGGCATTTTCCATCGCAAAATACACAGGGACATTTATCTTCTGGTTGATCAACACTTGCTCGACTTCCCGGAGTGGTTCCAGGTTGTAGCCTGCGAAACAAAAAGTATTGAGAGTTTTCAAGGTATGAGATCTGTCAAAAACTTGCTTCAGAGCAAGGCAAACAACTATCCAGCGCACCTCCCCCATCGAAGTCCAGTGGCAGGACGAACACCATGCCGGCTATTGGAGTTTTGTTGTCAAGCAGATCTGAAGTAGGAACGTTACACTCTCAGCAGGAAGTCAATTCAGATCCAGCTTACACGAGCACAATAAACGAAAGTTGGTGAGTGGACTGCCTTTGAGGCATGACGGCCGTTTGAGATGTCGCACATGCCTCTTTGATGTGGGTTTGAAGGCTTACCACTAACAGCGTCCACATCCAGATCGGAAAGAGGAATAACCACAACCGCTCTTGTTAGGTGGTTCACTGCTGAAAGCAAGCTTGCATGCTGCAGGAAAGGGCGCTGGGTTGTCAAAGGATCTGAGGAAAATTAGCGTAAGGAATTCAGCGTAAGGATCAAACTATGGAATACCTGACTCAGTGCAGCACGACGAGAGCCGTAGGGTTCTCCATCGAAATCGTATTGGATCATACGATAAACATCAGAAATAGAACTTGATTCAGTCACAACGAAGAGCAGGCCAAACAGCACAAGGAGGGCCGCCTGCGCAAACTTCCAGCGAGAAGCCAACACATTTATGGCAGCCAACATCACGCCTGCCGCGTATCAAATCAAGGAATGTCTGCTTATCTGCCCTATCTTTCCAGAAGTATTAAAATTAACACCAAGATCTCTGCATGCCCTGCCTCTTTGGATCCCTCTTTACCAAGAAATTCGCACGGCTGATTGATGCCGCTATAAGCGTTTACCTCCTGCCCGCTCCGCTCGGGGCTCGGCCCATCTCATGCTCACGAAGCGATACTGTAGATCGAGATGCCGATGCTGCCGCTCTCGCTCCCGTGTCCCGTCCGACCGACCGCGAGACACTCGATTCAACGATTGCCTTGCCTTCCTTCGATTGGTATTGGCGCTGGCGTTCGCGTTTAACGTGGCACAGAGACAACAGACAGTCCGAGTCTCATCACGATCAGAGCTACTATCCTTACAGTCTCAGAGAAGGAAGCGCCTACTGTACTGTAGAGCTCTAGAGTTCAAGACAGAAGATAGAGGAACTTCTACTTGCATTTTAAGGCGAACGTCCGCCTCGCGTGTCGAGACATCCAATGATCGGAACCATGCACATGATGACTCAAAATGGAGGTTTCTATGCCCACTTTGTCTCTGATTGATGGAATGTTGAAAATATTATAATTCGTCATGCCTCAAAAGCCCCACATTCTATGAAAAAATCACATGTAAAGACGTCAATTTCACATTTCAGGGGTGCTGGAGGAACTTCCGCATTTCGGGAAGAGTGATGTGAGATGAGTCTTTCAGCCCCCCCCATAAGGTGGGCAGTCACGCACTCTCTGATTAGTGATTACCCCTTGACCCGAGGTGCCACGCGTTAGCCTGCTCCCGATGCCAGTTTTGCTGGAAGTGACGCCCCGACTGTCATTCCTATAGTTAGGGTGTATGACTATCACCGGTCCCGGAGCCCTAGACCCCGAACATATAACGGGAAGACTTCTCTTAATTCTCACCTTTTAAGCTTTTATCTATTATGATTATCGCAAACAACGAATACGATACAGTCAAGCTGATATATTCTGCAGGTTTGGACCCACACACTCTTAATTTTTACACTACGACACTGGCCATGATTGGCTAAACGCCGACGCTTGAGATGGGGTGAGGGACCCGCGTTAGCGAGGTTTTCGGTATGGGCGGTATGGCTCAGTTACGGACGCGCGGCGGTTGATTAGACGTGTGTGGGGCGCGTGTTATTGGCATTTTATTTTCCGTGCAGTATCGTTGGGCTGGATTTTGTTGTTTCTGCTGAATATATCAGCTGGACTGTATATTCGGTGAGACAGATAATCAGAATAGATAACCGGTGAGAATACTCACTCTTCCCGTTATATGTTCGGGGTCTAGGGTTCCGGGACCGGTGACAATCATGCACCCTAACTATAGGAATGACAGTCGGGGCGTCACTTCCAGCACACCACCTAGGGTGGTGACTGGCAAACTAGGTGGTCACGGAACTGAAACAAACACCTACTCAGCTTCGGTGGAAATAAGCATCCTACAGGAGAACCTGTCCTTTCTGGCAGGGTAACTCTTGAAACTAGCAGTCAGTGAGGCTCTGAGGCATACTGCAGAATATAGATACAATTAAAACCCTAAATTAAGCCCATCGTGGGGCAACTTGAAACAACAACATCACAATCTGGAGGCAGGCTAATCCAATCTCGTCAACTCTAGCCACGTCGAGAGTGCCCAGGAGAGCCGGTGCCATTGTTTGGCAATTCATGCGTAGAGCAAAATGAGGAAGTTGAGAAAGTGCCGATGTCCCCGTAGTAGTCAGTTGCACCGGGTGCAACCAGCCGGGTACTACATGTATGTATCGTAGGGGTGGCATTTTGTCAATGGATGACATGTGTGGTCTATGGTCTATGGTCTATGGTTTGTGTAAACATATATTTATGGTAATCTTATGTATGTCATATGTATATTTTATGTAAGTCTATGGTCTATGGTCTACGGTTTATATAAAGATATTTTTTGTATATTTTATGTATGTCTTATGTTTGATATATGTTTGATATTTGTAAGTCTACAGTCTACGGTCTACGGTTTACATAAACATATTTCTTGTATATTTATGTATATCATTTCCGTCGATCTACTCATGTAACACCTCTAAGTCATTTTTATTTCTTTTCGTATCTTATGATGACCCAGTTATTCCACCATTTTTAAAGATATGATATTTACACATTCAACATATGCCGAATATTCTTTTTCACCGTCATTTCCAATATTCAAATCGTAGAATTGCTTAGTTTTTATATGTGAAGGGGAGTCTTGCACGTGTGTGGAATCCAAGTATTGTTCAAAATACCCTTTATTGTTTATTTCGTTATTAATGAATTCATATCCTTTCTTTGTAATTTTTGTTAACATTTTTGTAAATGTAGTATCCATTCTAAAATCACAACCAAAATCATGTTTGTCCGGGTTTTCTTTAACAATCCTCGGTTTAACATATATAAGTTCGCAAAGAATGTTTTGAGATTCCTCTTCATGCCTTTCTTTTAGTAAATTACAAAATTTCAAATACTCATCACTTGATAATTTTGTTTTAACCTCATCAACAAGATTTTGGATATCATGTGAAGTAGTCATTCTTGCTTTGTTTACCCTACTTAGTTACACTCTTTAGGTGGATTTTATTTTTATTTCTTTATTTCTGTACATTTGCCGCTCATTCTAAGAAGAATCAATAGGAATTAGTTCCATTATAAATCTCAATTGTAGACCGGCGTTTAGTACTTCACCATTACCGGACGTTATATACAATTCTAAGTTATTGGGTGCTAAAACATTGATAGTGCCATAAATATTGAAATCAGTTCCCGTTACATTAAAATTTGAAAGTCTTACAATATACTCGGTACCTATAACATTATTGACACTTGCATCACTGTGTTGAATTTTGAATTTAGTGAAAACAGCAGTTCCATCACTTACATTTGGATCGGCCGTACTTAATGCAAAGTCAAAGTAATTAATGAATGATGTGTCAAATTTCAATATTCTCATGCCTTGCCCGGGTTGTATTAATCCTTTGTTACATTTCGAATAATCTAATTTACTTGTCAATTGCAACGTCGTTGTAGACATACCTGAAGTAGTGTTTACTTGCAAAGTATTGCCATTGACAATAACATCGTTTGCATTGTTTGTAGCATCTCCAGGATTTAATTCAACGTAAGCTTGACCGTTCCCTCTTGTATTCAATAATATGTTTACGTCTACGGAAGAATCGCCTATTAATCCTTGAGCGTTTTCAAAATATATATCATTTCGGACATAAACATTTCCATTAGTTCTTTCTATATCATTATTTCCGATATCTGTCCATTTACTCGATCCACCGGACGGAGGGTTGCCGTTTATGGTATTACATGTTAAATTTGTACATATCAGATCTTGACCAAACGAGGACATATTATACACTATATAATGAAATTAAAACATTTCATAGCCCATCCCTTTGTTCACAAATACAAGCAGTCCTTGACCGGCGTTCAATGTCGCTGTCTCCATTGCATATCCTATTATCGCTTCGTTACTTTGAACAGCACCAGAAATAATTTCACCATTATTACATTTCACGACCTGTCCTTTAGTCCAAGAAACATTAGCATTTTGATTACGACAGGTAGTAAAACCTCTACTTAAAACGAAACAACTATTTCCAGCGGTACTGTCCTGAATGCAAACGCCTAGCACACAACAATTTCCTATCTCCGATCCAGGGTTAACATATGGTTTCACGCCATTAACGTTTGTAGCTAAATCATCAAATCCTACAATTGTACCGGCAGTGATCGTCGAAGCAGTGGTATTCACAAACGTAAAAATACTTCCGGTATGGTTTATTGGGCTTGTCGGTAAAACTGATTTGTAACTTGATGTTATATTGAGCAACGGTATTTGACAAACATTGAGTGACGCTGTTGGTGATGTATATGCCCAGTTTATAGAATTTGTAATGTTTATGGCAGGTGTATCTAGACCGGCTGTAAGATTTATGTTATTTCCTGTATCGCCGACTTGCAACACGTCCGACAAACTCGGTGTCGCTGAACCCGCTGGTTTGGCACCTTTACGTATTTCGCCGGAAGTATCATCGTAGTACAACATAAGTGTTTCAGTTGATATATCTGCAGAAGCTCGTATTGGTTTCACGACACATGAATTTGCTTGTGCATTATTTAATGCTTGACCAGTAGCGTTGATACAAATCGTATTATCAATAGATGCAACGGCTCCGGTATTTTGATTAGCATAAGCCCCAATCGAAACTGAATTCAAACCGCTAAAGTTCTCGCCACTGAATCGGCCTATGGATACACTCTCAACACCGGCGTTGTTTTGACCACTATCATCACCTAAATTCACTGAATAATTTCCGGCTTGGTCATTTGCAGATCCTGATCCAATAGCTAAAACATCAATTCCACAATTAAATGAACCTGCGTTTCTCCCAAGCAGGATCGATCGTTGAGCATTTACATAACCATCGTCATTAGTGGTCTCCCCAATACGTATTTTAGCATCCTGTGTGCCGCCGCGTATTCTAATCAAACTCCCATCTATTTCATCTTGATTTATTGTGAATTTTCCTGTTCCTGTAAAAGCAATGTCATTTACATTTGTGCTAGACCCTTGAGTCGTCACAGATTGCAGATTTTGATTTGCACCGGAAGGCAGGTTGGTGAGCAAAGAGCCATCGCCAATGTACTTACCTGAAGTCAATGTAATATCACCGGTATTGAGAACCAATGGACCGTCGTTAATCAATACACCAGACCCCAAGGGTTCTATATTGATTGTGGTCTGCATGCATGTCACTTCGTTTATTCCTGTCTGACCGATCTTGACTCGACTTTGTTCTATGGGATCTAACGATTTAATCTCAAACGATGCATCCAGATCATCGAGACCTGCGGAGAACTTTGATTTCGATATTGGATTATTCAATACGAAATCATTGAACTTGATCGAAGTGTGCACTTTTAGCGACCCATCTGTCAACAAGGACATCTGTTCTCGTTCATTCAATGGGTCCTGAGTATCAATAAATTTGATATCATTCTGATATCGTATGTCCGAACCGATATGCATGGTCTCCAACGGTGAATCAACACTGCCTATAGTTTGACACACCACCGTGTCGCAAGTGAGTGTATCGTCAGGACCTGGGGTTGGCACATAGTCTTTATTGTTAATTTTTTTAACAATTAAATTATCACCAAAAGCTGACATTGTATATTATAAACGATTTAATAATTTACCCCGTATTCCGATAAGCTGTAGAAATTACATACCAATTCCCTTCTTGTATACTTGTTCTTTCGCCTGATGCAATTAGAGTTACGCTTGTTATAGAGTCCCCGTTGCTTGTAGCATTTTGCAAAGTTATGTCGCCGTTAGCTGTGTCTGAATATCCATTAAGTCTGTCACCCGCAAACTTCTGAACAGTCACTGCTCCACCGGAATTAGCCGTTCCATTATAAATCGTAAACATTTTACCCTTGATAGCAGGTACACATTCCAGCAATCGCACAATTGTAGGATTACTACCTAAAATAATCTGATTTTGTGCATCATCCTTAGTTAGCTGTATTAATGTTCCATCCCTGAGTACTGTCCGGAATGTGGTATTTGCATATGTTAATGTGTTAGTATTCAATTCATTTCCAAATGAGCTCATTATATATACAATAGATTATGAAAAAACATGCTTTGCCATTAATTTCGTTCACTACTAAATTTGAACCAAAAGATGACATTTATATTATAAGTTTTTTTAAATAATTTATGGCTTTATTTTCAAATTATTAGAGGCATCTCTATAGACTTGACCACCTTCAATATTTCTAGTCTCTCCATTCAATTCAAAGGTGCTGTCATTAGTGGACTCCGGCAATCCAAAAAACCGAACATCACTTATAAATTTATTTGCATCAGTAGGAAATATATGTAGTCTTTTGTCATCGTCTCCGGTGTCTGTTGCGTAGATTCCGATAAAGACGTTATCTTTTATTTTAGCTGTATTTCCATTCAATGTATTTGCATTCAATTCATTGCCAAAAGAGCTCATGATATATACAATAGCTTATGAAAAAAACAAAGGAACCGGTTGTAACAATCGAGTATTCAATGGGTGTTCGATCGGAAAATGAAATAATTCCATTTCTTTGGATACCTTTTGACCATGTGAAAGTGTATAACTTTTATATCCTGCTAAGGGATTTACGTTGCTTATTCTAAATGGTGGATATGTAATATCGTTGATTGTTTTGCAAGGTAATTGCTGCATCATCACAGGTCTGTAACCAGACATCTGAAACATTGTCGCGGTGTGAATTTGTTTATCTACATCTGGACCAATGCCTTTTATCATGTTATAACCAACCAGGCCAGGTTGTTGTGCCATTCTTATATACTATTAACGGCTTTTTAAAATACGACTTCGATCACACGATTTTGTCCTATACGAAGCACCGCAGTCGTTTCGCAGATAATCATAGTTTCGTTTGAACCTGATAAGTCTACGGTTTGTAAAGGATCAGGTGGATTTGCTGCATGGCACTGTAGGTAAAAACTTGAATTTAGACCTCTGCTATCTAAACTAGTTAAACTTCTTACGCCCATTTCTGAAGGTAGATTCAAACGCACCATAGGAATGAATTGATTATTGAGCCAGTCGTTATATGAATTAATTTTACAACCACTGAGCGTTCCATAATTATCGGCCTTGCCGATAGTAAGGAGATTGAAGCCGGCCAATGGTTCTACACGATAGTTAGGAACGAACAAGTTGTTAATATTAAATTGAAACGATCCTAGACCACCGGCTGAGAATCGGAAATATGATGGTATATAAGTTGTCCCACAAGTGTTCTCCAATTTGATAAGACCTAACGGCTTGTCGCGGTAGTCACCAGGCCTTTGTACAGCATATATGTTATTTATACATTGGGAACTTAAAGAGAATCGCGTGCTTTTATCCATGGTCGAAGCACCTTCAAAGAAACTAAAATAATTGAGGTAAGGAATTTCCAAGAATCCATCGCGTAATTTTGATTCTACAGCAGCGTCGTATACGCCCGAACTGAACGTGATCGTCTCAACGGTAAAGTAAAGATCTTCTAAAAGAAAATCACCTTGAGACACTAAAGTTTGTTGAGCTTTTGTATCTAGAGCTGTTCCTGGGCCTGGGTTCTTCATATATGCTCCCAGGACCTCGGGACCTGCCATATAGATTCTTATTTGGATTGGGCTTAAAAGGCTCAAGTCAATATAAGAAGGTTCGGCTTCCCCTAGAAACGATAACCATTGATTCAAAATGTAGGGCCGCGGAGTGCTATAAAAATTGGCAGTTGTATTGATTTCTTGATTTTTCAAAACTCTTTGATAAGTCATTTCTTTGTTAAGAGTAGTTTTGATC
>LGRX02006175.1:0-15311 GCA_001247695.2 Cymbomonas tetramitiformis
CCATCTTCAGCACCGCTTCGTTTACGGCATCAAACCTGGCCCAACGGCGTCTTCGACCCTGCCATGTTGGAGTACCACGCTGCAGTGTTCCAGGGCACCTACGAGCCGGAGTCGCCCACTCGCAGCGAGAACACAGCTGGGGAAGCCAACTGGCTGGATCTGGTAGGGATCTCGGAGTTCATGGCGCTGCATGGGCAGACGGTCTTCCTCATCCAGTACCGTTGCTTCATGGGCGAGATCGAGTTCCAGCTCGGGAAGCCCTTCGCGGAGCGAGGAAAGGGGGTGCACACGCAGCGACTCAGCAGCCAGACCCTGCACCGGTACGCTTCCTCCGCAGGAGTGGGACGAAGGGAAGAGTTTCTGCCTCTGGGTGGGCAGTCGAAAGGCTGCACGGGAGGACTCCTCGGCACCTTGCAGAAACATATGGAGCATCTGGTTGATCGCACTCAGCTCTTGGAGATCGCCAGAGGCCATTTGAGCGATGGCCCACGGCAGGGCACCCTACGGGTTTTCAAGACCCGTGCCAACGCCCGGTCCAAGGCCGTGTATTACCTCTTTGAGAACAATCGCTACTACAGTGAGCGGGGACCCAGCAGCATGGCGTTCACCTTGGAGTACCTCTCCTCAGGTACGCGCAAGTTCGACTGCTGCAGCTGGGAGACCTGGAACAAGGTGGCGGTGATGCACCGAGAACCATTGTCTGCGTTCACATCCTCGGTGGGCCCGGCGTTGCTAGCTGAGGCACGTCGGGCAGAGGTGCAGGCGCGTCTTCGAAACGACTTCATGAGGTGCCTGGACCCAATCGAGGGAGGGGATGCAGGAAGTGAGGAGGGAGACGGCAGCATCTCAGGATACTCTTCCGACCTCGCGGCTGTTGAGGGTGTGAGCACTCACACGGGTCGCACCAGAACACCGTCGCCGCTGACAGAGGATGAAGACAGCGTGGAGGTCATCAGTGAAAGACTGGTTGGGCTGTCTGCCAGTTTGGCGCAGGGGCAGGCCGAGGTCGCAGCAAGCCACCTCACCATGGCGGCTCTCTCGGAATCGATACAGGCACGTCAGGCGATCATCAGAGAATATGAAGAACGACCTCGTGCTGCCCACGCAACTGCGAGGATGAGCACGCTTGGGCCAGACTGCCCGGGGCTTGATGGTCGTGATGGCACGCGAGCCACGCCCACGCCGGCACCCTACTCTGGCCGAGTTCTCGGCGGGATATCGACCATGGGCTTGGAGTGCAACATGGCACAGAGACCTGAGCACCAGTCAATCAACGACATTCTGAGATCCCCGGCACATTCCGTCTGCACGCAGCAGACTGAAGCCGTACCTCCAG
The DNA here is from genome assembly GCA_001247695.2 of Cymbomonas tetramitiformis. Classification (NCBI taxonomy): domain Eukaryota; kingdom Viridiplantae; phylum Chlorophyta; class Pyramimonadophyceae; order Pyramimonadales; family Pyramimonadaceae; genus Cymbomonas; species Cymbomonas tetramitiformis. The sequence continues at coordinate 1,337 of LGRX02006175.1, forward strand.
CTGCACAAGAGCAGGACTCCGTTTCGTACGTGCCATCAACCCCGAGCTCTACAGCACCCAGCAGCCCGGAGCGTTCCAGTGGCTTCGTTGCGCATGTCGACACTCGACCTTCAGGCCAACCTGCAGCGCGCCCGCAGAGTCCAACTGAGGGTGCCGCACAGCAGAGTTCACCGCGGGCTGGTCAGCGCAGGAGGAGATCTCCGAGCCCCGGGGAAGGCGCTCATCGTCAGGACGCGGCTCGCGGTCGGCATGCCGGCATGGGCGCGTCGCGTGCTCCCCAGAGACGCCAAAGTTATGATGAGATCTGGGAGGAGAGGAGAAGGGAGAGCGCACTGGGGCCTTTTCAAGGGGGCACCGGGCCGGCTGCAGCCCGGCGCGCCCGTCACTGAGAAGCAGCCCCGGCGAAAAGCCGGGCACGCAGCCCGCCAATGATAGGCGGGCGAAGCGCACTCAGGTGTGCTTCCTGCTCATGGGGGTGTTCGTGCGCTTGCATTGGCCGCAGCTGCCTCATTTTGCAGTGATGGCAGTATGGGTGGCTATGGAGGTATTCAGATTTCTTGGTGAGGTCGTCGCCTGCTGGGCATTCCACGCTGAAGCGCCCCGCAGAGCCATGGCACGCGCATTGTGGGCTGTGCGTGCAACGCCACTCGAGCCATGGGCACATCAACAGGCGCCTCTGCGAGTGCTGTTGGAGCTGGCCAGGCACCTACTGCTGTTGACCAAGGGTGCTCTTGAGGTAGCTGGGCTCCACCACGCTCGGCGTGGGCTGTGGTACGTGCCATTGATACGGTTCTGCCTCGCCATGCTCGCCATGCACTTCACGCACATGGTCGGCACTCTGGGGTGCGTCTTGACAGTTGGCGCCCACATTGTCCACCATGGGTTGCCATGCGCCGGCTCGATTCGAGATGGTGGCACATTCGCCGCGCTGAAGACTCAGGTGGGTCGCGCGCTGACGGTCGCCCAGCGGATCTTGGCCGCAGGGCCGGCTACGCTGGCCGCTGTTCCGCGGCGCATGCAGAAGCCGCGCTTTGCCGCTCGACTGCAGCGCCTGCAGTTCACGGCCGCTTGCTACCAGGTGGCGCGCTGTGTCTATGTGATATCAGTCTTGGCGCTGGTGGCCTACGTGTCTGCGGGAGGAGGCCTGGGCCGTATGCAAGGGGGGTGGAAGATGTTGACTTGCATACTGACCCTTCACCCTCCAGTTAAACCAGTGGGTACCAGCAGAATTTTGAAACTTTTGCTGCTGCTAGCGGTGGCTGCTTGGGTGGCTGCTGTGGCCCCTGGGGAGTTTCAGGGCGTGCTGACGATGGGATCGTGCTCGGGCTCGCCGACCAGATCTGCCAGGACCGCCTGGGAAGACCAGAGGTCTTCGCGCCAATGGGACACCGGATGGGAGGCTATGGTGGCAGAGCAGGACGAGGTGCTTCCGCACACGGTGCTGGACACGTTACAGCCAGGGGGCACGACCAGGGTCACCAAGGACGAGGCCGCGTGGCTGGACACCGAGCTCAATGCCACCTTTGGAGGACATCCCGAGTTCACCGAGGAGAATTGGGAGGAGATGCGCAACGTGGTAAGGAGGTGCAGCTACTGCTTCGCCAACAAGCCGCAGGACATCAAAGGCTACCATGGGGGCGCGACACATGCGACCTTCGCCATCCCTTTCAAGGACGAGACTAAGGTAGCTTACCAACGACCGAGGAAATACAGCCCGGGAGAGCAGGAGATCATCGACCTGCACTGCAAGGAACTGCTGGAATATGGCTTCATCGAGCCGGCTTCGCAGCACTGCAGACACGCCAGCAACGTGGTGGTTGCGGGGAAGAAGGATCACGACACTGGACAGTGGACCTCGACGAGGTTCTGCGTCGACCTCCGGAACACGAACCGGTTGTCGCTGAAGGATAACACGTTACCACATCGTCCAGAAGAGCTCTACCAGCGCGTGGCCAAGGCCAAGTTCAAGACTACCCTGGACGCGACCAAGGCGTTCCACCAGATTCCCATGACCACTGAGGAGGACAGGGACAAGACAGCGTTCTGGTGGGGCAACCAGCTTTATCGCTACACATCCATGCCGTTTGGAGCAGCTGGAGCAACCGCAGCCTTCATCAGGATCATGGACTACGAGCTACGTCACCTGCAACACTGCACGGTGGCGTACGTCGATGACGTGTGCATATACTCAGACACCGCTGAGCAGCACATCAAGGATGTGGAAGCCGTGCTTCGCACTTTGGGGGATGCAGGGATACGTCTGCATTCGGGCAAGTCGACCTTCGGGTCAGCCACGGTGGACTTCTTGGGCTACCGCATCGGCTACAACACCATTGGCGCGCAGGACATCAAGTGCAAGGCCATCCAAGAGCTGCCCAAGCCCGAGGATAAAACTGGAGTACGCTCCATCCTTGGACTCATGAACTATTACAAAGGTCTGGTGGGGGAACCCATGGGACCCAACTACTCAGAGATGGCACGACCATTGAACGACTTGCTCAGAAAGGAAGTGTTGGATGTCAAGGAAGCTTGGGGGAAGGATCAGGACCAGGCATTGCAAGCATTGAAGGATGCCCTGTGTTCGGGGAGATGTTTGAAGCCCATTGATTACAGCAAGCCCATCTTCCTCTACACAGACTGGAGCAACCATGGCATTGGCGCAGTGCTGGGACAGAAGGACGAGAATGGCGTAGAGCACATCTGTGTGGTCATCAGCCGCTCGCTGTCGAAAACCGAGAGACAGTACGCGAGCTTCCAGGGTGAGATGCTGGCAGTGGTGTGGGCCATCCGCACATTACGACAGTACCTGCACGGGATCCACTTCACGCTGATCACCGACCATTCGCCGCTCACAACACTCATGGAGAAGGGTGACCTACAAGGTCAACACCTACGCTGGGCCATCAGCCTCCAGGAGTTTGAGTTCACGGTCCAGTACCGACCAGGTCCGAAGAATGAGAACGCGGATGTGCCATCCAGGTACCCACTGCCCAGCACCGCAGACGAGACTGGTGCCCGTTTGGATCGTGAAGGGGACCGAGCCAGGGAAGCGGGGCGTGCCGAGAGGCCAACGCGCTGCTTCACAGACGTCATTTGCTTGGAAGTGACCAGGGAGCCACCACTTGGCCCCGAAGTAAGCCCAGAAGCTCAGGTGGCCAACTACTGCGAGAACATGGTCAGGGAGCAGCTGGGGACCAGTGCAGTCCATCGACTGTTTGATGTGCACTACCAAGAAGAGCTGGAGTGTAACAAGGGGGTCATGTTTGACACTGACCACCCGGAAGTGGCCAGGTGCTCGGGCAGGTTGACTCGAGTCGCCTGGGATGCCCTCAGCCAGGTACGGCCGATCAGGGGTATGCATTCCGGAGGCTCACCAGCGATATACGGCGACGAGACCATGGAGGGTGGTAAACTCAAAGTGCCGAAGAAGATCGACACGAGAGTGATTGACAAGAACTTCTTCCGGGAAGCCAGAGAAGAGGGCGTGGTCTGCTATGAGCCGTGTGGGGGCCTGTGTGCTGGACTAGAGATGCTCTTGCGCTGCGGAGTTAAGGTTAACAAGTACCTCTACCAGGACATCTCGAAGTCCAGCCAGACGGTAGCCAGGGCCAGGTGCATGGCGCTCAGTCGCCGTCATCCCGACTTGTTCCGTGCCGAGGCAGCCCACTTGGAGCAACTGCCCAGCAACATCGAAGACACCAGCCTCATTGACCTTGTACATGCAGGGGCATTGAGTGGAGAGCAGTGGGTCATGGTGTGTGGATATCCATGCCAGGACCTGTCACCAGCTGGCAAGCTGGCTGGTCTGGAGGGCAGGCACAGCAGACTGTTCTACCAGGCAGTGCGAGTCCTCTCCACGCTGCAACAGCTGCAGCCTCAGAGACCGCCAGCATATGTGCTGGAAAACGTTTCTCCGCTGTCACACAGGGAGAACTCGAAGATCAGGAAGGAGGTGTTCCCCATCATCAACAGCGTGGTGGGCCAGCCGGTGTCCTTTGACGCGGCGCGCGCGGGATCATACGCGCATCGTCTACGAGCATATTGGAGCAATCTGTTCCAGAATCAGCAGTTCAATCTGGTGATGGAGCGGGTGGACAGACCACCAGACAGATACGTGCGCGATATTCTGCAGCGAGGCTGGAAGCCGCGCAGGGTCGTCACAGGAGACAGGAAGCCTCACTACACCGCCAACGTTGTAGGGGAGCCTATGAGAGTATTGCCAACCATCTTGGCGACACAAAACTCTCGTGCTTTTCGCGCGCCTCGCGCAGGCACAGTGGTGAGGAAGGGAGACGATGATGAAGTGGGGGAGACCAGAGAGGTTAACCTGGACGAGAAGGCAGTGGCCATGGGGTACAGCGCAGGTGAGCTGCGCGCGGCACATGGCATGAAAGACGAAGAATTGGCAGGAGTGCTTGGCCTTGCTATGGACCGAAGAGCAATGGAGCTATTGTATGCGATTGCCGAGGTCAGCACGACCAAACTGCCGAAGAGTGAGGAGAGTGAGGAGGAGGAACATGGCACGCTAGTTGCCATCCCCATCGCGAAAGCCACCAAGGTGGCTGCCACCTCCGAGGGCACGGCTGAGCCGGTGCGAGCCCAACTAGCAGAGTGGATCACCAGTTCCAGCGGCTACACCCAGCAAGTCGCGCGACGCCTCAGCCATCAGGACTGGGAAGAACGACTGCAACGCATGTGCAGCCAAGGACAGAAAGGTACACAGGGGCTAGGCACCGCCGACGCTGTTCCACGCCGCAGGCAGTGGAAGATGGCCTCCATGAAGCTCGCGGGCTACGAGGCACGTCACCGGCAGGCCTTTTCAAGACCTGGAGGCAAGCCAGCAGAGACGAGCTCAGCCCCAGAATGGGCACCAGTGACAAAGGAGAAAGAGATGAGGCTGCCTAAGCTGCCCGACACTACGAGAATGGTTGCCATGCTAGCCAGCGTAACCAACCAGGAGTCATTCCGAGAAAGATACCCCGATATACACGAGGACGAGCTATGCCTCGCGTGGATCAAGACAGGAGGAAGAGTGGAGGTGCCCAAGGAGGAATATCACAGGGTAAGGAAGAGGGCAGCGCGTCACCGTTGGGACGAGCTCATGGGCGAGTTATACATGGTCACTGTCAGTGGTAAGGAGCTGCTGGTGCCCAAGCCCTGTGACAGGATTCAGTTGGTGCGTGAGTACCATGAGAGGACTGGCCATTGGGGCATCAGGCGGACATTGAACCTGTTGTGGCAACGCCATTACTGGGCAGGCATGAAACAGGATGTGCAAGCAGTGGTCACTCAGTGCCAGACTTGCCAGAGGGTGAAGACGCACTATGCACGGGAGGAGGCGAATCTCACGCCGCTGGAGATCAAGTCCTTCATGTATCGCTGGTCCCTGGATTTAGCATGGCCTACGAAACGCATCACGAGGGCTGGGAACCAACGCGTCTTGGTCATGATTGAGCACTACACGCGATTCGTCGTGTGCGTTCCAATCCCCGACAAGGAGGCCGCCACCATCGCCAACGCATTTCGCTATCATGTCCTATCCGTGTTTGGGGCGCCTGCAGAATGTTTGGTGGATGGGGGCACAGAGTTTGAAGGTGAGTTCTCTGCTCTATGCGAGCAGTGTCTCATTGACCGAAGAGTGACTTCACCGAGTTCCCCAGAGAGCAATGGCTTAACTGAACGGGTGGTACGCACCCTCAAGTTTTGCTTCAAGAAGATGGCCCTCGACAAGGGCCTGGACTTCGAGTGGGATGAGATGCTCTGGTCACTCGTACTCAGCTACAACGCAGCTAGGCAGCAGTCCACTGGAGTGGCGCCATTCACCTTGCTGTTCGCTCAGGAAGCCACGGTGCCACCGGATCTTCGTGCTCGACCCGAGTTGGACTTTGGGAAGCAGGAGGAGAAGACACTGGCTGATGATCTGTTACAGCGAGCCGCCATCGTGAAGAGGCTCATGGTACATGCAGGGTGCAACCTGGAGATCGCTCAGCACCGCGACACTTTACGGTACGAGCACAGGAGGAGTGGCAGTTACGAACCGAAGCCGCACCAGTTCAAGGCAGGCGATTTCGTATATATACGACAACAACCGCGCTCTGGCATGGAGGTGGCCACCAAGTCAGCCATCCTGAAGATAGTCAAGGTGCAAAGAGATGGAGTGGTAGTGTTGGAGGACAGCACGAAGCTGCGGGAGAAGAGCACAGTGCAAAATATTGCACCATGTCACCTACAAGTGAAAGACCAGTACGACTGCAGTGCAGCCATTCCCAGCAAGCATCTCGCGTGTGAGGCGTGCATGCGGACAGATGGGGAGGCAGCCATGTTGCTGTGTGACACCTGTAACCGTGGTTATCACACGTGGTGTCTGAATCCAGCGCTGGATGGAGTACCTGAAGGGGATTGGCAATGTCCCAAGTGCTTAGGTGGGACCGTGGTGGCAGCTGCCGCCGAGGTGAGCGCGTCAATCGTCGACAAGATGGCGGCCATGGAGCTGCAGCTGAGAGAGAAGCTGGGATCAGATGTGGTATTGTTGCCTGCAGACGTGGGTCCGCATCGTGCAGTGAGGCCGGGACGTGAAGACCCATGGCAGGCGCTGACCTCGCGGCAGATGCTCAGAAAAGAAGGGAGCATGGGGGATCTTCCTGACAGAGTGGCCTGGGGAAACCAGGAGGAGCTCAGCAGAGTGATCACAGAAGTGATGCCAGGATTCTGGCATGAGGGCCATCGTACCATCTTGAGCAGGAAGTGTGCAGAGCAGCACACTCGCGCGAGAAGTCTCCGCAAGACGTCCACGGTGCAGGCCATGAGCCCCGAGGAAGTGCAGAAGAGAGGAGATGTCACACAACTGAGCAGAGCTCAGGTGAAGATTGCCAGTCAACTGGATTGGGGCTTAGAGTTGGTGATGACAGTTCCTCAGGAGGTCAGACGTTTGGCGCACGAGGTGACTTGGGAGAAGATCACACAGGTATGGGATCCTTGGGCTGGCACAGGTGTCATTGGCAAGGTTATGTCACTGGAGTGGCCTCATCTGAAGGTTATGAATAATGATTGGAATCCGCAGTTGAAGTGGCACGAAGCCCTTAATGCTTTACAACCGGGCAATTATCGAGCCTGGAAGGAGAAGTATGGGGTGTGTGACGCAGTGGTAACTTCACCCTGGTTCGCAGTGCTGGATATTGCGTTGCCGTTGGCAGTACTGGCCAGCCGAGTGGTGGCTTGTATTCATGTGCCATCGCACTACATGACAGATATGACAGAAAGCAGGGCACAATACTTTCGTAAGCTGTGTCACGCTGGACGTTTACATGTGATTGGGCATTTGGAGCATGGACCTATTGGCAGAAGATGCATGTGGGTCATGGTGTTTCGCAACCCTTTGACAAGAGCCAGGATGTTGCGAGGAGGAGAAGCTTCTGGAGTGGGTATGTTTACCTTCAGCATGGGCAAGTTCGCAATGGATGGCGCTACGACAGAAGATGCTGAGCAAGCTCTTATATAATGTCTGTGCTACCAGTGGCAGCTACAGATGGGGGATGTTGAGAAAAAGAGCTTGCACAAGTTGTGAGAAGAGATAAAGAGATATCAAAAATTTTGAGATTTTGTATAGTTACAGTAGCAAGATAACTGTGCAGTCATATAAGGAAACATATGCAAAGTCGAGCTAGTGTTGTATAGGCACTGACAATAAGTAAGACTGTCTAGTAGTAGGGCTAGAGGGTTGTGCTTTGTGTGGACGCTTCGTGCATAAGTTCGCGACACCTTCTCCTCCCACGCACTCGGTTCGGCGAGGTCCGACTTGATTATCTGTAGCTCTTCGCCCACTTTAGCCGAGTATTGCAAACCCCTCCAGAACATATACGCGAATTCCCTCTCGGTAACCTCCACGCATCCGTTCACCACCTTAGCAAGGAAGTTTATGGTCTTGTAACCGTTAGTTAAACGAGAGTGGTAGACATCCGCGCGGTCTCCTCGCGCTTCTGTACAACTTGGAGGTCATCTCGAAGCGTTACCAGTTGTACCACTGGCAGAGTCCCTACAAAATAAGGAAAGTTCCAAAGGCTTGGAACACCATTCCAAACAGATGAGATGTAAGAAATAAAAAATACATAATCAAAGAATAATGGTCTTGATATTGTAGGCTGCGTCACTGACATGCAGCTACCAGATGGCAGATGACACAGTAGCGGACCATTTTTGTCGCTTGGAAGGTTTTTTATGTCGCAACTCATTTTGTCGCAGCTACGACAACAATGCACTTGTGGGTCTATTTTGTCGCGGCTGCGACAAAAAAAAGGTCTAGGGCGTATTTTGTCGCAGAAACTTATCAGAAATTTATTAAAATTTTACAATAGTAATTATTTCGAAACACACGAGTAAAAAACATTCTGAAATAACAGCCGGGTAACGGGTCTGTCTACTGTTTCTACAAATGACATCGACAAACTATTACAACGAAGCATGCAAACACGCAGCATCGCGAGCAAACACGCAGCATCGCGAGCATTCTATCATTACGATGACAAGACTTGGAAGTGAGTATCAATTCACCATTCTTAAAAATTGTGACTACACTATACAAAATGCAAGGTGAATCTATGAACGAACGCAACTAAAACTACACAGCACAAATCCTAAAGCCACTAATCCGTTGGACTCGGATACTTTACATCTTCAGAAGCCAAAACCCGGTAAATTCCTGCACGCACAAAGTCTACAGAGTCAGCAGAAACATATAATAAAACGTATTCGCGCAGGCATAAATAATGACGGACGATGCAGCGAAAAAAGGACATACCAAACTAAGAATATGAATGAAAGCATGCTGCAAAATAACAGGACGCGAGTTAGCAGAAATGTTGGGAGTCGAACCCAACCCGGCGGGTAAAATACCCGACGGACTCCAAGCACTCTTATGTCAATCAAAGCATAAGACAGCTATGGGGTATGGCAACACGATCACAAGAAACAGAGCTGCGCACCCACACATCGAAATGATGAATAAACTAAAATGCGGCAGCCAAAGTTACAAAAAGGTTGCTCGCGTCGCATGAACATTTTGCACGCTAGTTGGCAGGAATCTGAGAATCGAACCCAGACCGCGGGCCACATTGCCCGATGGGGTCCGATCAATCTGAAGCGAAGAGCCGGAACCATACTGCAACATAGAGTGTGAAACCAACGAAAGCAAAGCAATTTTGAAAACATGCGTTCACTGACAATGAATTTACAACAACAAAAACTAACAAGCAGAGAAGCGTTTCACGGGTTGTTGCGTGTGCCTGAACGAAAAATGAACGGACGGGGTGGTGGGCGAGCTAAGGAACTATCATGCGTCGAGTCCTTGAAGCCGATTGTCGACAATGATTCTGTGGTTAAACCGTCTCGATGTCACGCTTACCGCTGCAGTGAGCCAACGACCTGACACGATGACATTATCACGCTCGCGCTCGCGTTTGGATCCATCTTTAGCCACACAATCCATTAGCACGCGAAATCGGACGGCCCGATGTTTTGGCGACAGTCCGATCGGTCGGTCGAAAATTAGTCGATGGAGGATTGTGTTGTATTCAAGATCCCAGCGACAACTTGAAGATCTTGTCTTCGGAACCGGACAGTCCGATCGTTCGGTCGACGAGTCGATCGATCGGTCGAAAATTAGTTGATGTAGGATTGGAGTATATTTAAGATCGCTGCGACAACTTGAAGATCTTGTCTTCGGTACGTATCCATAGCACGCGAAATCGGACAGTCCGATCGTTCGGTAGACGATTCGATCGATCGGTCGAAAATGAGTTGATGTAGGATTGGAATATATTCAAGATCGCTGCGACAACTTGAAGATCTTGTCTTCGGAAACGAATCCATTAGCACGCGAGATCGGACAGTCCGATCGTTCGGTCGACGATTCGATCGATCGGTCGAAAATGAGTTGATGTAGGGTTGAAGTATATTCAAGATCGCTGCGACAACTTGAAGATGCCCTTCTTCAAGAATCTGTCATCTGACTGTCCGATCGTTCGCTCGACGATTCGATCGGGCGGTCGACAAATAGTCGATGGGGGGATGGTGTATCTTCCAAAGGCGTGCGATAACGCTGAAGACCAGAATTTGTTCTGTGGAAAACTTTTGGGCAGTTTTGACAGTGTTCCGATGACGATGTCGTTTCGCCCCGCACTTTTTTTTTTGTGAAATCGTTCTTTGTCCCTTAAAGGGAACGAAGCCCCGTTTCTGGTTTTTTCAGAAGATTCCTTTTTTTTTTTTGACGTGCGACAGAAACATTTTCTTGCAACAGCGACAGAAATGACCATGCCTGCGACAAAAAAAACCGGGTTGCAGATGGCACATCTAACAGAATCTGGCATAGCCAGTTTTTATCTGTCTTAGTTATTTACGGTGAGTGATCGCTCAGCCTGGTGGTTTTTTTATTTAGTAATCCTATACCACACGGCAGGGCTGCTTAAGAGTAAAGCGTTACTATAATGTGTTACTATCCACATAGTGTGCCCACAACAGGTATGTGTGGGAGCCTGGGACATGGGTTGAGCTACGTTTGCTTCTGCACCTCCTGATTCACTACGTACACAGCAACGCACTTTTGTGTATGACTTGTATTATAAACGACCTCATCTCAAGCATAGTCCTGCACATATAACTATCACGATATACGTGTGTTTGATCTCAAAGGGGTTGGCTGATAGCACAAGCTGATGGAGTTCTAGGCACAAAACCAGGTTCGACTGCGATTAGCCGATTGTAAAAAGTGCGTGAGGCAGAGTGGCCACATTTTCAAATATCACAGCATGCTTTCATTTGCTGGCGATAGTACGTTGCATCTTCGTGAGTGGAACAAATGGTTTCTAAACTTTATGGTTGTAGAATGTCGGATGTATTCAGTAGAAGCTTGTTTGATCATCGTTGCTTTCCCTGCTAATTATTAGTGGGTAAACTAGATCTTTACATCGTACTTTTCCCATTCCCGATCAAATTCACACTCATACTTCTGACCCAGGCGCCTCCATGGTTTTCCATCTCCACTCCAATGCATAATATTGGCTGCTTCCACGTTAAACTCTCTGCAAGGACCGCCCAGATCATGCTTGTTCCATGAATTTGGAATGGGCTCCACATCGCCTGTTATCCCATCACCATCTCCAATTTCAAACAGGGAACGCCAGCACGCACCAGTCCTTTTGAGCCTTTAGAACACGTCTGAATTTGTTGGATAGCAATAGATTGACTGAGAACCAGTCTACTCTCCTTACTGTGCGAATATTGGCTGACTTTTCTGGCTCTCAAGGAACTAACAAACATGATAATGACCCTCAACAAAATACTCAAATGGAGACTGAACAAAATTACCAAGAAAACGCTGTGAATTTAGGACAACTTGCCTGCCAATGCAAGTAACATTGGTGGAAGCGATCCAAGCTCATAAATGCGCATGACATTATGTTGGATGTTCATCCAGTGCTCAATCTTGTTCTCAATCTTATTGTGTCTCCATGCATCTGTATTCAGCAACAACGACGAGTTCTTCAAAGTTGCATGTACGCATTTTGCTCAAACCTTCCTTTTTAAAATTAAGTCGTAAGGACCTCTGGTGACAGTAGGGAAGGCATGAATTGAACACAGTGGAGCAGTACTGAAGTCACCATTTCACACTTAAGCATACAGGTAGCTCCTGCATGTCCACACAAAATATGGGTGTGCGTGTTTATAATCAGTGCCTCTATGTAAGAATAGAGAGGTGGCTTCTTGTAGCCAGAGTGGGCAGGCATGAAGGTTCACCTAGATTCACGAGCATGACCCCAGGGTTGAAATAGCACTTGCTTTGTAGGTGCTGCACTTCCCCAGAGAGCGCCTTATCTGTCCAGAACTGTGTATTGAAATATCTCATCACCTGAACACCGGCATCATGAATAACATGCACACCCTGAATCAACGCGCCCATCTTTGCCGTCATCTTATCCTACACCAAATTCTGCTTAAAGAAGCTCTCTTTTGCTTTCCCTGATCGATAGTAAGAAGAACAGCGCAAGCAAATGCAATCATTAGACAAATTAAGCACTATGACCTGCCCAAGTGTATAATTGCTTGTTCAAGGAGCAGGGTTGTAAGAGCTGCCAAGCCCTTCCAATGCGATACTCAAGGCCAGGCGTGAACCCTATTGCATCTATGGGCTTCCAATGCGATAATCAAGGCCAGGCGTGAACCCTATTGCATCTATGGGCTTCCACAGCGAGGAAATGCACACGCCTCTGTCGAGACCTCCTGGTTGTTCACAGTATGATCCCACCGAAAGCCCTACAGCTACAGGCAAACTCCAGTGGGGAAAACGTGGTGTCTTTCATGATGGAGACATCCAGTGTTAAACACAGTTCGATTGAAAGATGCTTCCTGCATGGCCCTCGAGCCGCAGATATCTATTACACATTCTATCTCTGTCACTGCCCCAGGATAGAATGTGCGCCGAGTGTCTAAAGAAAACATTTCCATTTGGGACAAAGATTTAGTCTGCCTCCTCTAGCAGCCTGGGGTCCAAAAGTCTGCCAGGCTTAGGCTGTCAATAGCATTTTCGGAGATCCGCGTGGCTCCTGTGACCCAGTCATGTTGCGACATGTAGATAACAACGCACTAATGTCCAGGCAGAAGTTTGTGGAATTTTGTGTGTGGTAACTCTCCAAGGGTGGCAAGACAAAACCTAGTGGTTTTTGTCTAAAATATAGTGAAACTTGCACACTATATCGTCGATAAGGGTTTGACAATATTGTGTATGTGTCACCAAAGTTGATTCTGCCTGACAATATTTTGTACACTTTTCACCTGGTTTTGTCGGCATATTAACGAGCTTCGCGGATGCAAATTTTAAGTAGACACATTCAACCAACCCCCCGCCCAACGATTTTATCCTTTATTTAGATTTAGTATTTTCAAATCATAAAAGATTATATATCATCGTTAATGAATGTATCATTATATTCATAGTTATGTATACTTGTATACTCTATTTGTATTCATATATGTTCATATATGTATACATCTGCATGTATATATGTATACATACATATATATATAAGAGCATATACCCTCAAACCATGTACGGGTGTAGCTTATCCTTGAACCGATTCCTTTGGCATCACATAACCACAAAGGACCGGGTGCACTATGTACCCACCTCGGGGATCAAAGGATTCAGCACACACTTCGGGACACTTATCCGGATTCTCCAGAGCTCACTTGTGGAGAATGGAACCCCCTAAGCCCTACTGGGCCACCTGAGCCCCTCTGCAACTTCACCACCGGCGCACTGCTCCCGTGTCTCTGGAGAACACGGAGGTTTCGCCTCTGCCCCCCGAGTTGTTCGAGCCATCTCTCCACCACCAAGCCTACGCTCAGGACATCCCTCTGCTCCTTGAGCCTCACTGGGCCACCTGAGCCCCTCTGCACTGCTCCTTGAGCCTCACTGGGCCACCTGAGCCCTCTGCAACTGCCTCGGCCTGGGCGCACTGCTGCTGTGCCTCTCAAACCGATTCACCCTGCCCCCTCAAGCCGCCCGAGCCATCTCTCCATCACCAAGCCCACGCTCAGGACTGCCCCTCTGCCCTCTAACTTCCCCGGAGCATGGTCTCAAGAGACTATATATCTTTACATACACCGATAAATAGATAAAAATCTATTTATTCACTCCTGCATATATCTCTATCTATCTATTTGTATATTTATATTTATATTTGTATGTATTTAGGTGAATGACCTACCACTCAAAGTCGGGTCTAAGGCCAAGTGGGGAACTCTCTTCTCCCCACCTCCTTGGGTTGGGGGTAGCAGAACCGATATCAGCCCCCCGCCCACTTCTAGAGGCAGGAAAGCGAGGGCAGCCATAATCACAGTGATTTCCCTCAATAAACTATATAATGGCTTCCCTCAAAAGTATTGTGGTTAATATCAACTATATTGTGGACATGGCTCCACTATA
>LGRX02006176.1:0-59751 GCA_001247695.2 Cymbomonas tetramitiformis
GACCGAGGCCGCTCGGCTTAGGCGCTTGAGTCCTGGACCTTGGGAGCTCCGCGGGATGCTCCTCCTCCGATGAGGACGAGAGAGGAGCAAACCGGTTTGACCAGTTCCCCCCAGGAGCTGCGGAACTCGAAGGTGCTGTGCCTGACTTCCTGAGACCACCGTGCGACTTCCGGGTACGGTCGCCCCTTCTGACGGCCGTGACGACTGCCTTCCTTACCTCCCGAAGGCTCACTCCCCGGCGCACTATCTCTCCCGGTCTTCCGGCGTTGATGGCAAAGACGGAGAACCTACACCTCTCGAGGGAGTTGTGGGGGTCCTCGCGCTTTTGATGCATCAACCTCATAGACTCGGAGACTGCCTGCTGGTGGATCTCCAGGCGATAAACGCCGTCCCCGGAGAGCCCATGGTCATCAAGCTGGAACCACATTATCCCTGACAGCTGGTGGCCCTTCCCCAGGCGCTTTAGGCCCCGCCGGATGTCTTTCCACAAAGACTCCTGGTCGGAATCCGAGCAAGAGCTGACACCGGATGAGGTTTCTGCCTTCCTTGCTGGGCGGCGGGCACTCGTCCCCTGGGACGAGTCCGAGCTGACTGGGGTCGTCCTGGGGAGTCGGCGCCACTCGTGGAGACACCTTTTGACCATCTGAGTCAGCCGGTGTCTTCGGGCTCCAACCCACCAGGTGCTCCTCTCCTTGGAGAGCGTCGTCTGCTGGTGCCATGCCATGAAGACGGCTCCAGCTTGACGTCTGCCCCTGCGCCACAGACCCTGTGTCTGGATGACATGCTGGCGCCATGCTGCGAAAGCAGACTCGACTCGGCGCCAACTGCCTCTGACGAACAGGCCCTGAAGTTGGGCGACCTGCTGGGTGACGTCATTCCACGCTTGGAATGCCAGACGCTGGAGCTCGCGCTGATGCGCTGACCGGTCCGTTCTGGCTTTCCACGCGACCCAAGCAAGCCGCGCAATTGCGTGCTGACGAGCTGGCAGGGCGACTCGACGCGCTGAGTCCAGCGTCCAGGTGCTCCATTGCCGGATGGCCAATGCGAGCATGGCTTGACGTTTCGCTCCTTGCCAAGCCGGATTGGGCCGGACGCGAGACTCGTGCCCCCGTGACTGGACGACGTCCAGCCGCTCTGGGCGCTGGACATCCTCAGACCCCTCTTCTGCAGGTGAGCTCCAGTCACCGGCTCGGTAAACCTCAAAGCGCCCTGGAGCACTGATGAGGTTTCCTTGCTCGCCCCCCACGAGGGGAGGGAGGGAAGACGCTGCCGATCCCGACGTCGGTTCCTGACGGACGAACTTGTCGCTCGCACTCCTGCTGGACGCAGGGAGTGGAGAGAAGGGAGCTGCTGAGGGGTTCAACCCCTTAGCAGAGAGGTCCGAGTCCGACTCGGAGCTGGTGCCCGCCGCCGGCGCCGGAGCTTCGGGCGACGCGCGCTTCCGGCGCGCCGGCTGCCGTAGCGCCGAGCCCAAAGCGAGCTCGGACACCGGCTCAGACCCACTGACCCTCGCTGGTGAGGGGGTTTTTGGTGGTGAGGCCTTGGGGGGCCCACCAGACAACCCTGGAGGGGCTCTCAGGGGGGTGCGCGCCGGTGTAGCCCCGAGGGCCTCACCGCCGTATTGGCGTGCAAGCGCACGCCGCACTCCCCCCCCCTCTCACGGGAGCGCCAATCCCGGCCGTCCGATCTGCCAGCCGCACCCCAGAACTCCGAAGAGCCCGGGCCGGCCGACAGACCCGCAGCGCGAGACCCCGACCGACCGGACCCCACGGCTGAGCCGGGGGCGGCGCCGGCCCGACCCCCTCCACGACGGCCCGACCGACTGACTTCTCCATCTGAATACATTGAAGTGGTATGCGTGCTACGCGTGAGATCCAATTAGCTAAAGTGAATTAACCAACCGAAAAGCGGTCGGTGTGGCAACTAGCACCCGATTCCAGGAATTTGCCACTTGTGCGCGGGCACAAGCGGTCACACCGGCCGAAGCGCGGAGATTCCCGAATAGGGGGGACTAGAAGGCCCAATTAAAGGTAGGCGAAATCCCGAACCAACCCCGAATTTCAGCAAAGGCCACGCAAAATTTGAAAAAATTGCGCAGCGCTTCCGCCGCGAAGGGTCGGATTTGCCGAAAAACGGAGTCGATTTGGTTTTCCCGCACCTGCGAGCCCAAAATTACGGGTATGCGATACACGCGTGCTATGCGTGCTAGGACTAAGGCAACGCTCGCACCTTAAAAGATCGTCGTTGGGCTGAATTCCTTCACGCCAACGCGGCCCCAAGAGTACCTGGAACCCTCAAACACAACCAACGCCGCGCAACGCAAGCACAAGAACAGGCATTCCCGATTTCGTAGAACGGTCTAGGCTAGCTAATCACGCGAGGTAAGGTTGCATTCAATCAGAATATGCGCAAAACAACAGGGAAGCAACGTGAAAAAACGGACTAATTACCATTTTGTGGGAGTCTACACTCTTGCTTCTTCTCTTCTTTACGGTTTCGGACTTATATTATCTACACTTATTAAACGACCGCACGAGGTATGATTTCAGTTGGTCTACTATCGGACTTCGGTTTCGTAAATCCTTCTAGTAATGCTTTTACTTTCAGTGCATGCTTTCAATACACAATATACAGCAGTTACGGCTCTTTACTTTTATGTCACAATTCTCAGTTCAGTTCTCATCTCCGAAACGGGTTACACTTGGAGTTCTTATACATTCAGGAACTCTTTCCATAACTCAACTGTACTGAGTACTCCGTACAACAGGCTAGGCACCTCACATCAACATCATTCTGATCGGTCCTACTGTACTCCGTACTGAGTACTCTTGCGTTTTGTACTTAGCTGTTTTTCTTGCTCTTGTGCTTGCCTCCTAGCACAGTTACCCTCGCGGATGGGTCAGTGCAGACCTCTGCGCAAGTCGCTTACGGCAAGCTGACCGCAGAGACTTCAGAGGGGACGTACTCCGAGGTCATCAAGATGCGAGTACTTCCTCTGGGCATCAAGGTGGACATTGTACTCGGAGGAAGGTGATTGAGACACCTCTCGCCGGTCACGCTGGACTATGACGGGTGGGGATCAGTCAAGTTTCGCCATCATGGCAAATCCGTGCGGATACGGGGATGTTCGCCGGGGCGTAGCTCCACACGCAAAGGCGAGAGAACCGCGATGGCTCTGGAACCGATGGTAATGTTATCAGCGGCCCACGCGACCAAGGAGATCAAAACCTATCGGCGCAGATATGCGGGAATGGACAGTGCCGCGACACCCCACGACATCTTAGTGGCCTATGCGACACCTTTGGTAGGGACTTCGATGTTATCAGCGGTGGCCACCAGCGAGAATTTGGAGGACCCTTCAATCTCCCCAGAATGGAGAAAGAAGTTTCAAAAGCTGATCGAGTCCTTTTCACCTCGAGTAATTCGCGAAGCGCTGCCCAACTTTGACGCCCTGCGAAAAGATGAAGTGGCCCATGTGAGACTGCAAGAGGGATGGAATGGCATCGCGCCCGCTAAGAGACCCTATAAGATGTCCATGGTTGAGCTGACTCAACTGCGAGAACGCCTGGATGAACTCCTGAGCAAGGGCTAGATCAGGCCTTCCTCAAGTCCGTTCGCTGCACCAGTGCTGATGGTTCCCAAGCCTGGGAAACCTGAAGTACTCAGAATGGTTTGCGACTTCCGAGCCATCAACAGCCTGACCGTCAAGGACAAATATCCACTTGCAGACATTCAGCAGTTGTTCGACTCCATGCATGGGGCCAAGTACTTCTCCTCCTTTGATGCAGTCGATGGGTTCTGGCAGATGGCTATGGCGTATGAGGATGTGGAAAAGACTGCGTTCACTTCTCCCTATGGCTCGTATGAGTGGTTGGTGATGCCCATGGGGTTGACCAACAGTCCTTCCTGCTATCAGAGACGTATGCAGCGCGCTCTGGGACATCTTCCTTTTGTAAGAATATTCCTGGACGATTGCATCCTCTTCAGCAACACCTTGGAGGAGCATCTTTCCCATCTTCAGCAATTTCTCGAAGTCTGTGAGAACCAGGGTATCTACCTCAAGGAGTCTAAGTGTCAACTATTGCAGACTCAGATACGCTTTCTGGGGCACGTTATCTCACGTGAAGGAAGTCAACCAGACATATCATAGAAAGTAATTTTGAATACAAAATATGATATGCCCTGAATGCTTGAAAATGCTTGTGCGTGCTGTGCGTGTGATATGCGTGATAATGACCTTTGGGTTTCTTGCTTGACTTGTGTAGACATGGGGCCACCACTGTTAAGCACTGTACAAACCGACATAAACTGCAAAGAACGACATAATTCTGTATTAAAAACCACTGGCGCAGCACTGGCGCACGAGCGGACTGCCCGCGCCGTCAAACTTGTCCGTCTTCATCGTCACGCATTCGCGCTGGCGGCATACAAATTCGTCGCTGCGACGATGACAGCGTCATTATTTTGAGGTTTAAACATTTAATGCCATTAAATCTTGTAATGACCATCTCCAAATTCGCCTGCCAGGTCAAAGCATCGCAGCACGATCATTGGTGCATATTTTCAAGCACGCGTGTGATTGGTTGAAATTTCAGACCCCGGTGCCTTGCGGGAACCTCGTCGGTCCGACCTGAGGTCCGACCTGAGGTCGCATGCCGATGCAACCTTGTTGCATTCTTCGATGGGGCGTAGATCGAATGTCGCAGGGATCGCGAAAACCATCTCATGGCCACGACCAATGTGGACGTGGCCGCCTGATAGTGTGGACCATTAGCCATTGCACCGTAGATATGATGTGCGAACCAAAGTTCGTCAGATCGGCATAGGCCGACGTGGTCGCCTCCAGTAGGTTGGAAGACGCCGTCTGTCCCCCAAGAGGGAGGCGCCAGCCCTGGTGTCCGCAGTGGATAGTCTTGTCGTGCTTCCTGGCGACCTTGCTGGAGATATCCGGATGCTTCCGAAGACGGAAACCTCGTTCACTGTTGCACACGCCAAGCTCATACACGATTTGGCGGTCTCGACAGCGATCTGTGAACGTCACGCCAAACTTCACCATGAAGACGGTGAGGTTGCGACGATTCTTCAAGGCCCTCACCTCCTCCACGGACAGAAACTTGTGCACTGAGCTGTCGGATACGCGCGTGGCTCTCCGCACGGCATCCCAATCTGACCCCGATGGAGATGGAGGTGCCCTCGCGGGGGACGGAGACAGATGCTGCGCCCGTGGTGGACTCGGAGGTGTAGAAGACACGCCTCGCGGGGAACGTGATCGGGCACCACGCGGGACATAGACTGAGTTCGCCCACGAGCCAACGTTGGTCAGAGCAGGCGATGCAGGCGGCGACCTTCCACGAGGAGAGCCAGCAGGACTCGAGGGTCCAGCTGCTGTGGCGCAAACGAGTGGAGGTGACAACGCACGAGAATTGCCCGCTGGCCCACTGTCGTGGGATGGTGGCGATGGCGTCGGTGAGTGGCATCTGCGCGGCGGTGACCTCGTTCGTGCCAGCACGGACCTGCTGACGGACCTGGCACGAGACGGCCCAGCGGCGGCACGAGACGGCCCAGCGGCGGCCTGAGACGGTCCCGCCCCAGCGGTAGGCGCAGGTGGCTGCGTCAGGGCTCGCTTTGTGAGCCTGGTGTTAACCATATTGTTGGGTGGCGGTGGCCTGCGTTTTGCACCTGCTTCAATCGCATCGTATCCCTGCTGCTCGGTGTTGACCGACTTGAGCATCCTTCTCATCTCTCCCAATTGTATGTACTCCTGGGCGGCTGCATTCTCGGAGAACACTCTGCCGGCCCACCAAGACCATCTTCCACCGGCGGGTAGTACTTGGCGTTGGAATCCAGAGAGACGAGCTCCAGGGGTGGTCCATCTTGGCCGTGTCGAACATACTGCTGGAATATGCCATTCGAGAGGGACTCCACGTCCACTGGGCAGAGATACCTGAGCAACTGGTATGCCCAGACACCAGTGCTTTCGTACCAGTGAGGGAGCTGGAGCTCTTGCAGCAACTCCTCGCCATTGCACACGAACGCGTGTTCCAACGTGCAGCCCATCAAGTCGAGGTACTGCGTGGCTGTGCTCGGTTGGACACAGAAGGCGTGCTCCTTCAGATCCCACATGAGGGTCCCAGTGACCTCACCACTGGGGTACTTGAGCAACGCCTGGACCTTGTCCTGCAGTTTCTGGATCAGGGTGAAGTCGAGCCTCGAAATGCCTCTCTCTCTAGGCATGACGACGTTGTGTTTGCTGGCAGAGGACGGTATGTGCGTCATGTAGTTGCCGTCGAGTATCCAGCGGTCCTTCTCCTCGTCGTGCTGCAGCTTCTGATCCACGTACAGCCAGTTAGGGAACATCAGCTGGTCTATTGTCACCCACTTCTGCTCGCGACACCGGGTGAACTCCACGCAGACATGATCTCGGGAAGGTTGAGTCGGCATGTCCCGGGCTGGGCGCTGGAGGATGCGGCAGAGACGCGCGATGTGGTTCCGGTCCCGATACAGTCTCTGATCCGCCCAGTTGTAGTCGAGAGGGGCGCCGAGAGACGGACGAATCTCGGTAACCTGGTCCTCAGCGAACCATCTTGCGCGTCCACCCTTCCAAGGGCTCGGCTCACCATAAAACTGTGCGAGCACGCGCTCCGATGCTGCCTGTACGGCAGGCGCCAGTGGCGCCAGGGCACTCCTCCGGCGGTCGTCGAGGGGACACGTCCAATGGCGATTCCGTGCCAGAATCTCCGCTTGCGTGCTGACTCGAGGTCGTGGGCGTTCAGCAAGATCTCTTGGCGAAGGCACCGGTGACGCCACTGGTGACACCTCCCCGTCGTCGATGTGCTCAGGGCGCTCACCAGAAGCAGCGAACCTCTCCCCCCTCACGCTCGGAGGTGGGTGCTTTAGCCATTCGCACTCCACTCCTTGTCCAAAGATCTCCGACGTCAAACACACCGTCGGGTCCACCCGCCTAGGCAGGTCGGGACGCCTGGGTGGTGTCATGTCTACCAACGGAAGCACCACCTGAGCATCCATGCCCAGAATCGTCGGCGCATGTGACACGGCCACGCCACTCCCAAGCTTGATGTCAATCATCAAGGAGTTCTTCAGCGGCCCAGTACCTATCAGCAGGTCCCAAGAGTTCTCGGGCTCGAAGGTCACGAAGGCGTACAGCCGGTGAAGCGTCATGTGCGGTGTGCCTGCAGCCAGTATGACGTCCACGTGGCAGTAATGCGTGAACTTTGTGGGGCTGTTGTCACACCTGGTGACCTTCGCGCCGGTGCTGGCCTCGTACACCGTGAGGCCCAGCCGCCTCACGACCGCGATGGAAATGATGTTGCAGTTGGCGCCGGGGTCCATGAGGATTGCCCGATATAGCATAAGCTCACCACCAGACGACACCAACGCCAGACCCTCATACAGGGTGGCATTCTGCAACTTGCAGATGGGCTGGACCTGAGTCATCAGCAACGCCTGCTCGTCGGTCAGGTGCTGCTTCATCTTCGCCCTCAACGAGTCGTAGGCGCGGGTCTTGATGGTACCAGCTCGAACATGTCCATGGTCACTGAAGTCGACCACCCCCAGGTCGTTCACACAGGCAGCGGCTGCACACCGGGCGGTGACACTGTCGACCACGCCGTCGGGCATCTCGTCCAGCGGCAACTCCTCGTCCATCTGGTGTTCTGCGCTCTCTGCTTCCTCTTCCACCCCCTGCACCACTGTGGCGTGCACGTCCTCAAGCTCGTGCTCGTTGACCTCGGTGGGCTGCTCTATCGCATTCTCCGGCTCGTTCCCCATGAGCTCCTCCAGCGCCAGGAGGTTCTCAATGTCCTTTGGGAGGTCGATGGCGCGCTGGGATATCAAGATTGCTGCAATCTGCGAGCAAGTCCGCATGGAGCTGCGGAGGTTGGACGCCAGCAGGTGGAATTTCCTGCTGAGGACGTTGGGCGGGACGGCTCTGGGTACCTGAGCAGCCTTGTCGAACTCCTCCGGCGTCTTGACCTTGAAGCCCTGCATCTTCTGAGTGCTGCCCAGGGCGACTGCGGCCCTGGCCTGGAGCTCTGGTGCACGGCTGACGCCAACATCGTCACTGTCTCCCAGCCCCTCACCAGCGAGGCAATCCCGCTCATTCTCCTCATACTCCGCCTGCTGGTTGAAGTTTGAGTTGTACTCAGTCTCGTCATCGCCGTCCTCTGACTGGGCCTGCGCCTCGGCGCCCTTGCCCCCCTTCGGAGGTGCTCCTGTCTGCAGGCCTGTCAGCTCTGCAGCGAGCTTCTCCTTGACCTCAGCGCTGGCTTCCACCTGCTGCCGCTGCTGCTGCTGCGGTTGCTTCTGCTTGGCCTCCGGCAGCTTGAGCCACTCCTTCGTGGTGATCCCCATCTTGTGGTTCTCGAAGCGGTGAGCGATGTTGTAGGCACGCATCTGGGAATTCTTGACCTCGTTCGGCCACTTCGAGTTCTGCCGGTCCTTGTGGAAGTTCGGAGGCACTCGGGCATCACGACATCCCGTGTAGCAACGCTCTGGAGGATGGGGCAAGCGCGTGAAGCAGTAGTCGCACTGGAACTCCTTCGAAGCGTCAGGTGGTGGGACCCTGCCGTAGGTGGGCTTTTTGGCAGATATATAGTGCTGAGGTAATATATATCTAACTGGAGAGATAACCCCTGAGTTAAGGGTTACGGAATCAGAACGATAAAGTGTGTCTTGATAAAAGAGGTATACACATAAATACTAACGGGTGTTTCCCGTCTACTGGTGACGGTCACCCAGCCTACTATAGGAAGTGACAGGTGACAGTCTTTACTGTCGGTGTGTCATATCCAGCACACCACCTAGGGTGGTGACCGGAGCTAGTAGTGAAACGAAGCAAACAAACTCCCTACTCAACTTCAGGAGGAAACTGTAGCACAACTGGGGGCCTGTACTCTTGGTCAGGGCGGTCCCAGGTCACAGCAAGATTGTCAGCCACTGCTGTTACTTTGCTAAAACCCTAAACACAGCTCAAATTTAGAGAGCTCCTCTGCACATCTAGCAAGCTACACAGCTAATCTCTAGGCAGGCACGGCGTGATTAATCTCAGCCACTCGAAGTCCTCGGAGCTGGTGGTCCGGCTCGGAGCAGCGTGATTGTGAAGCAGTTGTCGGCCTCCGGGGCCGGCGGTGGATCATTCGTAGAAGAAATTGACGAATTCTCGATCACGGGAGGCTGCACTGCACTGGGGTGCTGCCAAGTGCTGCCCGACGGTGGGGCCTCGTCATCCGAAGACGACGCCGGCGACAGCGGAGGACCGTCCTCAAACAGCTCGGCAGGCGGCGGCGGCCCGGGATGCCACGGCATCGGAGCCATATAGAGGCCCTGCCGTCTCTGCTCCCGCCGTTGGCGACGAGGCGGAATAGCACACGGCATGTCATGAATCACGTCAGCTGGCGAAGCCTCCGTAGCCGGGACTGCCGAGTCAGTCCACGTAGCACCACCGACCGGTGGACCCGTGCACGTGTGCGCACCGGCACCACCGACACCGGCAACGGCGTGCGGTGCGGCGGTGGCACAAATTATAAAGAGTGCGCACACCAAGGAGGAAGTGAGGAGAGACCTCGCGAACCTCGGAATGCCGTTCCCGCAGCCGTACCGTGGCCGCGGCGGTGTCACCGAGGCATCTTCGTCGTCATCGTCGCTCGTGGCGTAAGTCGCGGGCTTGTAGTCGATCACGCGTTCCGGCCCCTCAACCGCGGAGAGCAAATTCATGCTCGGGGCCGGCTCATCGGGCACCAACGCAATCCCTGTGCTCTCAATGAAGTCGGCAAACGTGCGGGTGACAGGAGGGCAGAAGGGGTTCGGCGGGCCGGTCCATTCCTCCTCGGACTCAATCGACGCGGGCGGTGAGTGTGCGGGCGGCTCCGACACCACCGGCAAGTCGGCAGTGAAGGTGTTGACGTTGAATGCCGAATCCCCAGCCGCGCGCGCCAACTCGGAGAACTCGGTGACGGCGGACACGAGGGCCTCACCGTCCTCCTCGCAGAATGAGCACGCGGAGAGGTCGGCGAAGATGTCCGGCTTCCCGCCCGCGAGCATGCAAAGGGCGTCGAACTCTTCGGCGTCGTCGTGGTCGATGGCATGTTGAAATTTTGCGGCCAACACCGAGTTCTCGGCCTCCTCAGCGAAAGCGTAGGCCGAGAGCCCGGTCCGGCCTCCGTTCGGGCAGTCCCGATGCCAATGGCGCGCCTTGCCCTTCGCGCACACCTGATTTTGGCAGTACGGCACGGTCGCGCCGGTGTCGCGATGGAAGGCCACCTTCTTGGAGATGGACTGAGACCAATTTCCCCCTTTGGGGAGGGGCGAGGCCGCGAAACGAGTCTTGATGCGGCGGTCCGGCTTGTCCGCGCGAGGAGTAAACCCCCGCGGAGCCGGTCCGGACTCGGCGGTGTCGAGGAATGCGGCTAATTGACGCTTCAAGTCGAGGACCATCGTCCTCAAGTCCGCGAGCTCACCGGGTCCACCGGAGTCATCGGCGGCTCCCTCCATGAAATGCGTGCCGTGAGAGTAGCGGTGTGCGGACGCCGTGGCGGTGCCCGCCCGCACGTGCTCGGAGTAGCATTCACGCACCCATTGTTGAATCGTGAGGAGGTCGTGAGCGGCTCGTTGATCGTGGAGAAGCAACCGTGATACCACCGGCTGGTAGAAGACGGTGTCGAGGGACTTGATGAACAGCGCCCTCACGTCCTCATCGTGGAGTGTCGCCCGCGTCCTCGCAGCCTTCAGAGCGGCGTTGAAGTCGCTGATCTTGTCATGCGGGTCCACGCCCGCAGAGACGCGGATGCCCAACATGTCCGCCTGGCCCTGAAAGGGGTCACCCGCTGGGATCATGCGGCGGGCAAACTCGAGAAGCACCCGCTTACCGTCGTTCGGGAATGTGGAGTGCGAGGAGTCCATCCAGTCCGCTGCCGGCGACGCGGGGTCAACCATGAGCTCGAGCGTGGAGAACAATAAGGCGTTGGCCTCCACGCGGATGGGAAGGGTAGCATCGTCCAGCAGGAAAAGGGGTGCGAAACCAACGTCCTCCGTGACAAACGCCGTCTGCAGCGCAGAGACCATCCTGGCGAAGATCGCAGACGCGTGGCCCTCAGCCGCCGAAAACCGCCCGTTCTTGTCCTCGAACAACTTTTGACGAACGGACTTGGAGACTTTCATGTCGAAGTGCTCCCGTTGAAGTGTACGCACCGAGGCAAGGAACGTAGCACCTGCTGAATTGGCAGCCGGCTGAGCTGCCGGCGGTGTGGCTGGAGTGTTGGCGTGTCTCGCAGCTGCTGAATCAAAAATCGTGGCTAGTGCGCGTCGGCGATTCGCCATGCTAGCGGTGGCTCGAGTAGAAGCTACCATGCTGAGAAGGACTGAAGGGGCGGAGTGAGGCAATGAAACGTGAGATGTGCGGCAGTGTCGGGCGGCCAAGAAACGCGTGGGTCGCCGATACGGCAGCCGTGAGAGATCAAATAATTCCGGGAAGTCGTGTGGTAGCGGCGGCCGATACGCAACGGTGTGGGATCCAACCAGAAAGCGTAAACCAGTCCAACGTTAAGCCCCGTAAGAAAATTGTCTTCCAACCGGCGCGGCGTGCCGTAAATCAACCCATAAAACTTAGGCCATACCCGTGACTGCCGGCACTCTCACGCGCGGAGCGCCTCACTCCATCCCAGGCGTCCGAGCTTAGCCACTCATGGTGGCAATCTCGCAGTGGCTAAATAAAGCGCAAGTGGGGCCAAACCTGGCGGATATATAGTGCTGAGGTAATATATATCTAACTGGAGAGATAACCCCTGAGTTAAGGGTTACGGAATCAGAACGATAAAGTGTGTCTTGATAAAAGAGGTATACACATAAATACTAACGGGCGTTTCCCGTCTACTGGTGACGGTCACCCAGCCTACTATAGGAAGTGACAGGTGACAGTCTTTACTGTCGGTGTGTCACATCCAGCACTTTTGCCGCTCCGCATTGTTCACCTCCCTCGGAGGCTTCCTAGCGTCATCACCACCAGGCTGTGCTGACTCCTTCTTCTTGGGGTCCCTGCGTCTGTCCCCAGTCTTGTGGGCAGAGCTGGAGCGCCTCATAGCGGACACCAGTGCGGCCAGGTCAAGCCCCAGTTGCCTGGCTTCGTAGCAAGAGTACACACAGGTAAGCCTGCGAACCAGCTCCTGCTGCAGTGTCAGCGCCCACGCTTCCGCATCGTTCTTCAGCTTGCCCTGAACCTCCACGATGACCTCTAAGTCCTCCCACGTGACCTTGTTGGGGGCAGGATGACTGACTCGTAGCTGCTCGGATACGCGATCCCGGTACTCCTTAATGCGAAGACCCTTGATGCACTCCTCGACGTCCTGCCTAACAATGGGGTCCTCCACCATCTTGCCAGCGTTGAGCGCTGCCTCCCTGCGGCGACAGCTCTTCACGTAGGCGAGGCCATCCTGCTCGGTGGTCTGTGACTTGGCGACCAACAAGTCCTCCTTCTCCTTGGTGCCCTTCATCAGGAACTTGGCCTCGAGCTCTGCAACGAAAGCCCTCAAGGCCCAACAATAGTGAGAATTCTCCGTGCCATCTGGCCCCGTGAGACCCTTAGTGGAGGTTCCCTCGCTTTCCCACTCATCGGACAGCTCGCCATCAGCATCGCCTTCCTCGAACACCTTGCAGACTGCCCATGTCGCTCCTGGCGCCAGCTCATGGAAAGGAGGTTGTGCGCAGCGCACTGAGCCCTGAAAAGCGTCCCTCGTGGTGAGATCCTTCAAGACATGACACGCATGAGAGGCCATGAGGCCATTCTTCAGATATGCAGCGCACCACCAGTCATAGGCGACTGAGGTAGAATGATCGTCCCCTGCTAGGAACGAGGGCAGGCTGTCCCACAACGATCTGTAATCTGGTTTGGAGTCAATAAAAGCCTTCTTCGCCTGCGGAGTGAGCGCGTGAAAAGCCGCTGACCTCATGTGCCTGCGTTTCCTAGCCTCGTGAACCCGCTGTACTTTTGCCACCATTTCAACGAAACGCCTGATAAAGAGCGCTCTATCTTCGTTCTTGCCACCAGTGTAGCAGAGCTTGACATCAGCCTTGTCAAGCGCGTGAATGTCCCTGTCATACTGATCCATATCGTCTACGTCGTCAAACGCAAAGAGGAACTGATTAGCTGCAGGCGCTGAGGCTACTGCTGTTCCTGCGAGTGCTGCTGCTACTGCATGCTGCTGCTATTGATATCGGTGTGGAGGGCTGGATTCTGGACCCGACCCCTCTGTGCTCATATAGCCAGTGTCAAGCTCCTGACTGCTCCTCTCCCGTGCCAATCGCCGTGCCTCACGCTCTCTGGACTGGGCAGTGGCAGCGCTCGGCTCCGCCTCACCCTCCGTGGTCAAGTACTGCGTTAATGCTCAGCAAGTGGGACTAAGGAAGTGTCCCCTCCCTCGGCGCAAAGCTCGTTCACCAGCAGACTGCAGGCTTGATTCAGGCCGGTTTAGGCCAGTGCACTGAGTGCCCCTGGATTCACACCGCTCTGAACAAGCAAGAGGACGAAACGCGCGTGGCCAGCGCAAGCCCAGAGGTCCAGCAAAAAGTCTCAGCGCTCTGAATCAACAGCAGATGTAGGATGGAGGCTTAATCCAGGCTGGTTTAGGCCAGTGCACTGAGTGCCCCTGGATTCACACCGTTTTGAACAAGCAGGAGGACGAAACGCGTACAGCCAGCGCAAGCCCAAAGGTTCAGCAATATGTCTCAACGCTCTGGATCAACAGCACTACAGCAGATGCAGAATATTCGTGCAAGAAGGGCTTAGAGCTGAGCCAGTGTGCTGAGCACCCCTGGATTAGCTAAGCCAACGTTCATCAAGCCTAGGGCACAAAGACTATAAAGACAACTCTTCTTCCACCAAGGCACCAGGAATAGCGCAAATATGCAGTGGTGTGAGCTAAGCCAGTGTGCTGAGCACCCCTGGATTCACAGCACCACTGCTCATTAAGGGTACAGGAGTTGGCATGGAAGTTCACCCCCAGTCTAGTAAGCAAAAGCGAAAGTCGCCACACAGAGTTGGGAGCTAAGCCAGTGTGCTGAGCACCCCTGGATTCGCTGCACCACTGCTCATTCAGAAGGTCACTGGTGATATGAGGGCCTCACCGGCTGACAAGTACTGTAGAAGAGATAAAAGAATTCTCGCACACATTATGATAAAGAGCCAGAAAGTCCCAAAGTAGTCAACAGCACTCCAGGCTGAGCCATTACTCAACTAAGCCTGAATCCACCAGGCACCTCTGCCAACCCAGTAGATAGTGTATATATTAAAGACCACTCACTTGTCGCCTTCAGGGCTGATGTCGCTGCCAATCCTCTGGCAAGCTCTCTCCTGCTTCAGGCTTAGGCCAGTACACCAGGGGTGTCCCTGGATTAACCGTCAGACAGGGTGGAACTGCCAGAGAAACCGTAAGGTGCAAGTCCACTCATAAGGTAGCAACTCACTGCTGATCCGCTTCTAGTTAGTACCGGAATATCCTAGTTCACTAGATATCAGAGGGTCCCGAACTGTGTGGATAAACTCTCTGAAGATAAATAAACCCTAAGCTAGATATACCCGGAACGGTCTCGCGACGGTCTCGGAAACTAGCCTACCTGTGACACAGCGTGTGTCACAGCACGAACCTATATATCAGTCAGCAGTCCAATGTTGGTCCTAGGGGTCTGTCATAGGGGCCTGCACCGGGACTCCCAGTCAGGGCTGCCTATACAGATTCCAGCACTGTGGGTGGTGACTGGCTAGGAGAGTCAGAATGTAAATCTCTAGGGCATCACCGCAAGCTGCTCATCTCATAACTCTCGCTGATACCCAAACGCGCAAACGCGCACCACCTCTCCGAGCGGCCGTTTAGCCAATCATGGCCAAACTAGCAAGTGGAATAAAGCGTGGATGGGGCCACGACCTACCGGAATATCCTAGTTCACTAGATATCAGAGGGTCCCGAACTGTATGGATAAACTCTCGTAAGATAAATAAACCCTAAGCTAGATATACCCGCAACGGTCTCGGAAACTAGCCTACCTGTGACACAGCGTGTGTCACAGCACGAACCTATAGATCAGTCAGCAATCCAGTGTTGGTCCTAGGGGTCTGTCATAGGGGCCTGCACCGGGACTCCCAGTCAAGGCTGCCTATACAGATTCCACCAGTTATTAAGCCCAGGCAGATGCCGCCGCTAATTAGCTCCCAGGTCGCACACCTGCCTTTCAGTTAGGCCAGTACACCAGGGGTGTCCCTGGATTCACTTCAGACAAGGTGGTCAACTGGAGGGACCACTGGAAAATAGCTCATCAAGGTGGTCATTCACTGCTGATCCACTCTAACGCTGCCGCCGCCCAAGCTCATGCCGTGCTGATTAGCTTCTAACTGAAGAACGCCTGTTCGCAGTTAGGCCAGTGCACCGTGGGTGCCCTTGGATTCACTGTAGAACAAGGTGGTGAGGCCAAGCATATCACAAGATAGGAGAAAGCCGCTCATCAACCAGTGAATTCAGTGCTGATCCGCTGCCGCCGTCGCTGGTGACCTTTTTCCGTGCAAGTACCACCAAGTTTAGGCAAGAAGAAGGGTCCGCCAGTGCACCTTGGGTGCCCCTGGAGTCGCCTAATGTTAATCCTACTAATTCGCGTAATCGACAGCGTCCAACCAAGGGCGCTTACGCGCCCCCCCCAGTCGCCTGCGACGACTCCTCACGCAGGCCATACAATCTACTCGTAAAAGTGGCCATCTGACGCATCAGCTTCTCCTGCGCCGGCGCCAAAGGGTCTCCATTCTCCAAGGCTCTAGCGGCCTCCACATACGACGCGTGCGCTTTCAAATCATCAACCTTCTGCTGGCAAGCGTTGACGTCGGTGAACCAATCCATGTCGATAATTCAAAAAATAACAGTATAGATATAAAAATTCGAACTGAAGAATAGTAAAGTCACAGCACTGAAAAAACTCCACAGAATCCACAGTTAACGGCAACTGTCAAAACTGTCCAGGCAGGGCCTCTTTAGGCCTCCGCAGATCAGAAAACCTCAGTTTTCCGATCAGCTCCAGATGACTGGCATACTGACAGCTATCCTCCGATGACCAGAAAACTCTCAGTTCTTACCTCTCTCCTTTAAAGCTCTCTCCTTAGTTCTCCGCCCCCAGTGTTAACGATTTTTATCTCTCCGCCCTCCGGAGAAATAAGAATCGGGTGGAGAAATTAGGGAATCTTTTCCGATTGAGTACCTCACTGCCGCAGATTTAAAATTTTGATTCATCTTACGGTAGAATGGATCGTTTCAACCTGTTCGCTCTACAACACAGCTTTCCTTTGAATGCTCTCCGGCTCCCGAGAGAAACAACGCAAAACGGAAACGGAATGGAAGAGGTGAGTGCTCAGGGTGATATGCAGGATGATTCTGAAATTGTTGAAGAGCCCGCTCCTGACTTTGACTTAGTTGAGGAGGAGGATGGACTTGAGATCTTGACCCCCAACCGAGTTCCGCAACAGTCAAAGCCTAAGCAAACTAGGGAGCGCGTCCACCCCATTTGGGACGCGCCTAACCGCGGACTCGGTCTTCCCCGAAAAAACATTCTCCTTATTCAGTGCAATGCCACCGACCCATGGAAGGATGGTTCGATGCAAAAAACTTGGAAGGATATAGCGTCAGCAATTCAGGAGCATGCGGTGTTTGCGGGTGTGAAGGTCCCCTCCTGGAAAACCCTGCAAGATACGGTGAAAGAATGGGTGACGAATTTTGGCGCTGTTGAAATTTGTATAGGCAGCCCTGACCGGGAGTCCCGGTGCAGGCCCCTATGACAGATTCCGAGGTAGCCAACACTGGATTGGTGACCGATGATTGTTCGTGTTCTGACACACCAACGTGTCACACCTAGCCGGCTAGGTCCGAGACCGTTCCGTCTCCGAAACCGTTCCGGGTATATCTAGATTAGGGTTTATTTCTTATGGGAGTCTATCTATATTGAGTTCACTGATTGTCTGATATCTTTGGACTAGGATATTCCGTCGTGGACCCATTCCACGCTTTTACCTCTTGTTAATTTGGCCATGATTGGCTAAACAAGTGCTTGGAGAGGCAGAGGTGGTGCGGGAGAGCGCGTTTGGGTGCATCTCGGAATTATGGTTTGAGTTGAGTCGACGGGCGGCTTGAGACAGCAGCTATGGGGACGGCGCCTCGTTCTGGACTAGCGGTTGACGCAATGTTCATCCTTGGTTTTATTCTGGCCTTGATCCCGCTGGTTACTGAGTTTTGGGTTGGTGTTACATTCGCGGTTAAAAGACGATTGGGCACGTACTTGTAAAAGAAAGAAGACCTGCACAATTGCGTGATCACTCATGGATAATGGATCTAAGAGCGAACGTGTGTAGGTATCAGGGTTTCAGTATGAGTAACACGGAAGTAACTTGAAAAGTGATTCGCCTAGTGATTCCACGCCGCAATAACTTTCGATGCACAGGGAATATTGTAATTTAATCTACTCTAGCAGATCGTTCCGAAGGCCTTGCCTTACTCATCGACGTAAATGATTTACTATTATTATTTATTATTAATCATAGGACGGGGTTGGAGGTCTCCGCCCGCATCGACTGAGCATCTGAAAGCTGGCAGATGGCGAGTTATTTCGGGGCAGACATCTATTGACTCATCCGAGAAGGGGGAAATATTTTCCATGGCTGTTGTGAATACACTTCCTTGTTCAGCAGTTCGGGCTGAGATATTAGTTTCGGGTAATGACGTACTTTAGTCAAGTTACAAGGAGGCCAAAGATTGAAGAATTCTTCAACACTCCTCCCAAGGGTTGTAAGATCCTCACCCTCACCACAGCTGCATAAAGAAGGCAAGTGATGCATACACCAATAGCAGGTGCTGATAACGTGATAAGTGATACAGAAAATACGCCCGATACTTATGAGTAGTGCAGAGGGGCTGATCATATGCTTCGCCCCCTAACAACAGCTGTCAGCATGTGGCATGAGTTCGCATAACCACAACATGAAATATTTGAGCCTCAATCGAGGACTGAAAGACATTGCTCATTATAAATAAACAAACTTACAAATATTCCAGTGAGGCACCACTATGCATTTGCACTAAGGCAAAGGCTCTATTTTTATTCTCAATACAGTAGCCACCCAAGAACTAAGCATCTCAGTTCTCGGTCTCGAGCATTGCCGCCGTACGCACAGCGCCAGAAGGCTGGCCCTTGCGAGGCTGCATGCCGTCGTCCCCAACCAGAGGGCGACTCTCCATAGATTGCACAGGCGTGCGGCGTCTGCGCTTCTTGTAGATGTATGCTCCCACACCCGCTCCCAGGACCACAAGGAAGCCTCCCACAACACCGCCCACAATAGCAGCCACGGGAGTACTGTCACCGCTGCCTCCATCGTCGTCTGCAGGGGGAGGAATGTCTCCTCCAGTGAAAGGTGGTGGCGAGATCGGACGTGGAGGTCCGTCGGCAGGAGTAGGAGGAGGCGGTGATGGGGCAGGAGGTGACGCAACATTCTCAGGGAACACTGCATAGTCCCCGGCAATCTCATGCACCTTGCACTCCACTGATGTGGTGCCGTCTGCACCATTCACCACATCGCCGGTCTCCACGCCATTGCTCTTCTCCGCCGTCCACTCCGTGGAGTCCTGGTCCCAGCGCTTGCAGCGAGGCGCCTGCCCAGTCACGAAGTCCAGATGCAACGGCAGGATCAGCGTGATCGGCTCATCTCCGTCGTTGATCGACACGTCCTGCTCAATCCCGTCCTGTGCAAAGGTCTGGATGGTGGAGACGAGGCTGAGCGGACGGTCACAAGCTTCAAGATCGTTCTCATCTGATCCAACTGGGCACGGGCTGTAGCTCTGCTTCGGGTTCACGTAGGGCGCCCCTTCCTCTTGTGGCGCCCAGTCCTTCGTCACCATGTACTGCACAGTGCCCCACTCCTGGTCCTGCAGCAGGCTGCGGCGCTTGCGGCTGCCAATGGCCACTCCCTGCGGCAAGGTGTAGCCAGAGATGCCAGTCTCCATCTCCTGATAAACCGCGGTCTCGTTCATCACTCCGGAGAGCAGCACAGTAGATGCCGCTGCAGTCAACGTCACACCAGGGATGTTGCCATCCTCCATGAGGATGAGCAGCATGATGTTGCTGAGGATGCCATCCAGCTTGCTCATCTGCTCCTGGCTGACGTAAGGCTCCTGGGCCACGCCTCCCACAGCTGGGGTGAGGTCAGGGGCGAGCGCGGCCTCCACCAGGTTCCCGCTCACGCTTGTGTACGCCTGCCCAAGCTCCTCCGAGAGGCTCGTCCTTGTATTCAAGTTGGTCATGGTGTCCAGCTCGTCCGCGAGGGTCGTCTGTGAGCTGCGGCTGAGCTCGAGGGGCAGGGAGGTGCCCTGGACCAGCACGGTGGCGGTCTTCAGGGCATCGGAGTTGCGGAAGGACCTGGTGTCGAGCACCAGCTGGATCGCCCTCTCGCGCAGCTGCTCGCGAGCCGTCTTGGTCGCGTCGTCAGCATCATCAGCCACAGGCGCCGCGTTCAGCACGCCCTGCACAACCTCCAGCTGTGCAAGCGCCAGATCGGCATCCCCCATGGGCATGATCTCTGCCTCGATGAGGTCCATGCGAGCGGTCACATCCGCATCCGCGAGCTGCGAGATGGTCGCCACCGCCTTGGCCTCGCGGTATACCAGGTACGAGTCGAACACCTTCAGTGAGGCGTAGGAGAGGGAGCTGGGGAGCTCCGTTTGGAAGACGTAGTTCACACCCACGGACGTCATGGAGAGGAACCCGGCAGCTTCGCTGATGAAGCCGAGCTCGTACTGCATAGGCACGTCAGCGTCCTGGTAGCCCGACGCCTTGAGCATGAGAGTGGTTTCCATCTCCACACCCTCCGTGGGCAGCACCTGCATCACGCCTCCCTCGGGCGAGGCGTCCACCACGACGGGCACGGTGGCGTAGCCTTCCAGGCTGGGGTTCGCGGCGTCCCGCACAGTCACGGTGAAGAAGTACGTCCCGGGCAGCAGCACATCCGACTTGAGCTGGAGGAAGCGCGACGTGGCGCGGGTGTTGGCCACGCTTGGGTCGTTCAAGTCCTCCAGGGGCACGCCGGGGAAGGTGCACTCAGGGCCCTTCAGCGGGCACGGGTTGCGGTCTGACAGCGAGCCCACGGTGTGCGACCATTCGTAAGTCACCGCCTGGCCTGTGCCGCGCGCGTCTGATCCATAGAGCGTGAGCTTGTCCCTGAAGTTGAATTTGATCTGGTCGTAGTTGTCAATGTACGCCATGGGGATGTCCTCGGCACTCACCTCAATGCGTGCGTATGCGGAGGCAGTTCGCTCGTCCGCAGGGTTGTTCGTGGTCATGGTCATCTGGAACAGGTAGATGCCCGCCGCCAGCGTGTCTGCGGCCATCGTGTAGGTTGCATCACTGCTGGAGAGCGGGTTGCCGGAGATGTCGGTGCAGCCAGAGCCGCCGTCCTCCATGACGCAGGACCAGGAGTATGCCAGCCCGGCCGCATCAGCATCGGGATCGTACGAGGTGGAGGAGTCGAGGGCGAGGGCATAGGCGCGCGGATGGCTGCGGTCCTGGCCCGCAATCAACGCCACTAGATGCTGCTGCACAACCGTGACTGTGACCGTCTCGGAGACAGCCAGCTCAGGCTCTGACGCGTTATACACCGTGACGCGGAACTGGTAAGCACCGTCTTGCTGGAAGGTGGGAGACAAGCTGCCACCAGGCATGTAAAGCAGGGAGGTGTCGGTTACACCGAGGTCCACCCCGAGGGTGCCTGGCAGTTGCGTCCACTCGTACACAAGAGCCGATTGGTCGTCGGGGCGGCAGCTCGAGGGCTCCGCGACAGCTCGCACAGAGAGATCAAAGTGCTTCATGATGGAGAACTCGGTGAGCCCGTCGATCACCAGGTTGGGGAGCGCCTGGGACGAGTAGAACACATCCTTCGCAACCACCTCGCTGGTCTTCCTCAAAAAGTTGGTCACCGCAAGCTTGATCTCGTACGTCGCATCCGGCGTGAGCGTGTAGGGAGGGATCTCCATCACCGGGAGGTTGATGAGGCCCTGGCTGGAAATTCCGAGAAACTCCGGGGTAAGAATGTCCTCCGAGATGTCCACTCCGTTCTGGAACACCCTCCAGTTGTAGTAGAGCTCGCGACCGGCGTCCCCGGTCGAGTAGTACCCGTTCACCAGCACCGGGTCGCACAAGCCCACGGAGGAGGCGCCGCTGATGTAAGCTACGGGAAGGAGCGCGGACGCCGGAGCGCCCACCTCCAGCTCGAAGGGCTCCATCCACTCACCCGTCGCCGTGAAGCTGATCACTTCCTCCGGTAAACCCTTCGTGTGGAGGTAGTCCCCAGGCACGATGGTCGCGCCGGAACCCAGGTAGATGCGGAACGTGGTGTCATCGATGAACTTGCAGTATGCCTCCAGACCGAGCTGTGGGATAGACTCGTCCTTCAGCAGTGTGGTGCAGTCCGTGTTCGCCGCCGTCATGGAGGCCCGGTCCGTCGCCTGGTTGTACACGATGATGATGCCGAGGCCGTCCGCGGTGAACTCCACCGCATCCACAGGGATATCCGAGACACGCACCTCCATCACCCCGGTGGCGGATTTGGCACCGCCGGCGCCAGTGTAGCCGTTGTCATCGACAAGGAAGGTGATCTCGGAGGTCTCGCGGTCGGGGTTGTAGTAGTAGATGTTGCCGAGCATGTTGTTCACCTGCAGCAGGTTACCCGAGAAGGCCACCGAGGGCGTGCCCGTGCGGGCGTCCTCCTGCGACACAGTGGAGAGCAGACCAATGTTGGCGGTCACCACCACGTCCATGATGCCCTTTCCGAGATCCACGTCGCGCACGGTGATCGTGGACGGCAGCGTCGCCTTGTCGCCGTACATCGTCATGGACTCGGGCACCTCGAGTGTGGGGGCGTCGTTGATCGGAATCACCGTGATCTCCACAGTGGCCGGCTCAGACTCGCCGCCCTGCGTGTCGATGAGCGTGTACGAGAATACGTCTTCGCCGACATAATCTGCGTTCGGGGTGTAGAGCACAATCAGCTGACCAGCCAGGTTGGGGTCGATGATCTTGGTCGTGTGGACCGTACCGAACAAGGGCTCCACCGTGACCCTCGCCACGAGCGCCTGGCCTTCGGGGTCCGACCCTCTCAGCTCAATGGGCCTGTCCTGGGCATCCTCGAGCACCTCCACGCGCAGGTCTTGCGCGATGGGCAGCTTGTTCGCGCCGTACACAAACACGTTGTAATCCAGAGGCTTGGCGTAAGACTTGCCATCGGACACCGTGTACGACCAGGTGTCATGCATCTCAGGGGCGAGAACACCGGCGGATCCGGTCCTGTAGAGCAGGAAGTTGCTGTTCACGATTTGGAAGTTGTGGTTGATGGGGATGCCCATGTTGCCTTCCTCGTCACTCTGGTACAGTTGTCCACCGACGGGAACCTTGGACACGATAAACACAATATCATCACCATCCGGGTCGCTGCCGAACATCTCAATCAGGACCGCGTCCTGCTGGAAGCCCTGGAATTGGAGGGTGGTGTTCAGAGGGATGGTGGACGGGAGCCAATCGATGGAGCCGGAGATGGTCATGTTGCCCACGCGCGGGTACACATCACTTCCGGTTGCCTCGTTGAACTTGTAGTAGCCCATGAGGTTGTCAATGGAGACGGTGCCAGTGGTGTTTGCAGCGCGGTCACTGATCTCAATTGGTGTGAGGGCCATGTCGTACACGCGGAGCTCGTCGATAAATCCTTCAAACGCCGCCGACTGGATCCACTCCAGATACTCCATGTACTGCGTGTTGGACCCAATCTGCACGCGGTAGTTCTGCACATCGAAATTGGCCATGAGGGTGCACTCCGCTCCCGCCGCGCTCCCCTTCGCCGCCAGGCTCAAGGACGACGAGGGCTCATTCGTGTCCACGTAGATATGCGCCTGTGCCCCATCGAAGGTGGCCGTCACCTTGTGCCAGCTGCCGTCGTTGTAGGTGCCGAAGCTGTTGGCTTGCAGGTAGCCGCACTCCGCGGGGGACACGCCCACGAAGAAGGTGAGCCCGCCGTGGGGAGTCCACTGAATCGCGTACTGAGCGTCGGGATCCACGGTGCTGAACCCGGTGTCCGGGCCCAGCATGATGCCCTTGCTCACCAGTGTGCCCAGGTCAGTAGAGCCGGCCGACACCCGGAACCACAGCTGCATGGTGAAACCTTGCTCGGTGAGGTTGAAGGCGCCACTGCCCTCAGCGATGAGGGACGTGCGGGGCGTGGCATAGTAAGAGTATCCTGCCTCGCCTGCCACAGGGACGCCTGCTGACACACGGGGGGCGTCGGCCACATTCTCGACGCGCTCAGCAAACTGGTCGAAGCTGCGGTACAGGACGAGGTCATGGGGAAGCTCCCCCACAAACTGCCGTGGACCGAAGAATTCCTTCCAGTAGGTCTTTGCCTTGGGCGCCATCATGTCCATGCGCACCTGCGCGAGAGACCGCGCGGAGCTCCAGATCGCCAGCTCATCGATGTAAACATTGTCGCCTGTGACGGTGTCTTCCAAGAACAAATTCAGGGTGTTTGTGAGACTCTCGTTCGTCATGCTGTTGAAGCTCATCACGTAATCATCGGCTAGGGTGTTGTACATGACTGCCTGTGACATGTCCAAGTTGCCATCCACATAAAGCTTCTTGACTGCAAACTCATCTCCAGCGACACCCTCCAGCGCCATGGCAACGTGGTGCCAGTCACCATCGGTAACATCGCTCAACGGCATGTCCAGCTCCAGCATCAGCTGCGCAGTGGTGGACAGATCCGGGACATTCATGTCGCCACCGGAGCTCACCACATCCACGTAAGCACCCGAAGAGGACTGCTGCAGCGAGCGCCGCGAGTTCAGCCTCCTGCTGAGCTCCGCCGACTTCACAAACAACTCAATGGTAATCTCGCCGGAGTGCATGTCCGATGTCGCCGTTTGCACCGCCTCTTTCAGCGACCCGATGGTCGTGTCCTTGTCTTGCACGTAGAGTATTTGGTCAATATAGGCGTCAATGTACACCGTCACCTCGACGGAGTATGCGAAACCATCCCAAGCTGCAAACACAAAATAGTCGTAGGGGAAGCCTTCGCCATTGGCCAGGGGCTTGTAAGTAATAGCACCATCGACGCGATCCACCACCGGGGAAGGCACACCCTCAATTGGATTTCCATACTGCCAGAGAGTACCTCGGACAGGCAGCGCAAGGATGTGAATCTCCACCTCCCCATCCACATCCTTACCCCTCAATTGGATTTCCACATCCGATTCCAGGTAGGTGTAGAGGTCGGGGGTATAGTAGCACACAGTGGGGGGGTCGTTCACGGCAAGCACCTCCACCTCCACGTGGGTCTCAGCACTCCACTCCACCACGTGCGGCGGGTCTCCCGCCACCACCGCCGCCACGTAGATGAAGTCATCCATGCCGTTGAAGTCAAGTTCCGGCATGTAGCGCAGTCTGCCCTGGGCGTCCGTCACGAAGGTGTTGGCGAAAGGAATTGGAGTGCCGTCCATTTGGTACAGGGTACCACTCCGGGGCACCTCCGTGATGTACACGCCTCCGCCATCCACCTGCACGGAGCCTTGCAACGCGATGGTCACCACGCGGTCCTCACCGGTGCGCGCCATGTTTCCGAAAGGCGCCGCAGAAGGCACCCAGTACACCGTTTCCGGGACGGTCGCCACCATGTCGCCCACCGGGCTGCTGGTCACCGCGCCCGCCGCCTCGTTGAAGCGGAAGTACGCCAGGAGGTCGCGCTCCTCACCTGACAGGCCGTAAGCTCCGGTGGCGTTCCACTGATAACGGGAGTCCGGCACGAAGGTGCCCACCTTCAGGGCGGTGCCCCACACGCGTACGTCCTCGATCAGGCCGCTGAACTGGGTGCCCATCGCCATGAAGTTGCCACCCTCAGAGACGTCTACGAGGGGGCCGACCGAGGTGGTGAAGGAGGACTTCTCCTGGCCATCGATGAAGAGTTTCATGGTGAGGATCGTGGGGTCGTACGTCGCTGCCACGAAGTGCCAGTAGCCGTCGTTGAGGGGCTCCACAGAGGTGGCGTACTCATCCGGGCTGAGCCCATCAGGGGTAGCGAGCAGCGTGGCTCCAGTGTCGGAGAAGAGCGCGAAGGTGAGCCCGGAGATGCGGCTCATGTACAGCTCGAACTGCGCCGTCTTGACGATGGACATGCTACTCAGTGTCATCCCGCCGGAGGTCTTCACCCACGCCTCCACCGTCACCCCGAAGGGCGTCACCACTGGGCCCTTCTCCTCCACGAGCACAGGGTCGCCCCCATCGAACAGCAGGGCGTAGCAGGGGTCGCCCGAGATCGGGGGCATGTGTGCCGTCTCCTCCACGACAAGGGTCACGGTTGCCTCCTTGACGCTGAGGACAGGGGCCAGCCCGGCCGTGTCCACCACCGTGTACCCGAAGAAGACCGAGGAGTCCATGTTGAGCAGAGGCGCGGCGTCCATCACCACCGGGGAGAATATCACCGTGGTCTCGTCTACGGGCAGGGCAAAGCCGGCGACGTCAATCACAGTGCCGCTCATGGTGTAGAGCGTGCCGAGGGTGGGCAGGGTGGTGATGCTGATGGTGATCGAGTCGCCATCCGGGTCCTCTCCAAAGAGCACCACCGGGTGCATGTCGTAGGAGCCAATGCTCACCGACGAGGTGGGCACCGGCAGCAGCGGGGCAAAGTTCATCTCGTACACCACCACCACCACCGTCTGCTCATCCGAAAAGGTGTTTATATCGGTTTGGTGCGTGAGGAACTTGAACGAGCTGTACAGGTAGGAGGGGGACGCCATCGCATCGCCGTGCTCAAAGGGATCCGACACGAACGTGATCAAGTGGGAGTCGCCCTGCAGGAGGTAGGGCAGTTGCTGGATAGGGGGGCCGGGTACACCATTCAGAATCTCATAGATCATGCCCTTGGCGGGAGCCAGAGTGATCATCACCTCAATGGACGTGTTCGCAAACTCCGGGCCGAGGAGGTCGATTACCACCGGCGCGTTCTCCTGAGTGTAGATGGGCTTCAGGATGGGGGCAGTGGAGGTGATCACCGTGGGTTGACCATGGACAGAGCCGTGCAAGCCGGTGACATGATCGTGAACCTTGGCAGCCTTCACCACAACATCCGCGGAGGAGAAGATGAGGTGGCTCATGAAGTTGGGGCCGAAGTCAGTGCGGTCCAAGCCCACAAAGGAGATCTCAGCGAGCTCTTCCACGGAGAGGGTCTTGTCGAGCACCGTCACGTGGGTCATCATACCCTTGTAGAAGCTGTCGCCGCCGTCAAACATCTTGGACCGCCCGAGCGTGTACCCACCCGAAAGGTCCAGCCCAGAGTACCCACTGATCCGGCCCACGGGGTAGTACGTGTGATCCACCGCCATGTGCAGGGACCCGTCCTGCTCGCCACGCACAGCAACGTGGTGCCAGTTCCCGTCATTGAGCTGCATCTGCGAGTGGTGCGACTCGACGCTGCCGGTTGAGTCCTTGGTGTGCATTCCAAGCCCTCCAAAGCTGGTCCAGGAGAGCTCCACGCTGGGTGTGCCAAAGAGCGTGGCGCCATCCAGGATGGCGCCCGTGCTCTTCACCCACATCATGATCGTGAACTCCGTCAGGGGAGCGGCAGACTCCACCGCAGGGATCTCGATGAAGTCATCCGAGCCGTCAAACATGACGGCATAGCCCTTCATGCCACTGTAGCTGCTGTAGTGCTGTTCGTTGGGAAGCTCGATGGTGATGCTGACGAGCTGCTCCACGGAGGTCTCCTGATACATGGGCGACCAGGTGGTGTTCAGCCCCTCAGGCTTGGGGCCCTCGTTGTTGCCGTCCACCACGACAAACCCGAAAAGGGCGCTCATGTTCCGCAGCATCCCCATCTGCGAGATGGTGTCAATGCCGTGCGTGGAGTACAGCACCGTCACCGCGCGTTGGCTCTGGTCCATCGTGGACAGGTTGAAGTGGGGCGTCATAATGGGCTCCATAGGCTCCACGCCATCCATCGTCGTGTACAGGTCGCCCACCTCTGGAAGAGTGGTGATCACGAAGCTCAGCGTGTCAGAAGCCCTGTCAGCGTCCGTCGCTCGCAGTGTCACGGG
Organism: Cymbomonas tetramitiformis; assembly: GCA_001247695.2. Taxonomy (NCBI): domain Eukaryota; kingdom Viridiplantae; phylum Chlorophyta; class Pyramimonadophyceae; order Pyramimonadales; family Pyramimonadaceae; genus Cymbomonas; species Cymbomonas tetramitiformis. The sequence goes on from LGRX02006176.1 coordinate 27,153, forward strand.
AACCATGCTCTCCGGCCTGGCGACCACCGGGGGAACGGGGAGTGCCACAGGGGAGTCGTTCATGGAGTGGACCATCACCTGCACCTCGCCCTCAGTGGAGTGCACCACCCCGTCAAACACAGCGAAGCCAAAGGAGGCCATCGAGTCCTGATGCCTTGCTGGCATGTACACGACGTCTGCGGCGGGGAGCTTGTAGGGCACCATCTCGATGATGTCGCCCTCGATGTAGAACTCCACCATGTTCTCCACAATCCGAGTCATTATCCTGCCCGCCGCCAGGTAGCCCTGGGTAGGCAGCGACGTCACATGGAACTCCAGCGTCTGCGAGTCCACGTCGGTACCCACCAGGTCGATGCGCAGAGGCATGTCCTCCATGGTGTGCTTCACCAGCAGGAACACAGGCGCCGTGGATGCCACGAACATGGGCTCCGCCTCGCCGATGAAGTTGCCGGTGAAATTGAACATGGAGCTGTCCTTGATGTAAGGGCCGAGCAGCGCATCCTTCTGGTCAAACTGGTAGTACAGCAGGAGGCCGGGCTCGTTGCCATCGAGGGCGCGGTTGCGGCGGGCCATGATCGCCTCCTCGGGGAGCGCGTAGTCCCACATGCGGAACTCGTCCACCAGGCCGTGGAAGTGGTACTCAGGGCGCCCGGTGCCGTCGCCGCCGAGCACCAGGTAGTCGCCAAGCCCCTCGAGGTAGGTGTTGGAGCTGAGCGTGACGTTGCTGGAGTAAAATACATCGTCGTCCACACGCAGCATGGCGCGCCCCTCGGGGTTGATGTACGACCCAACGACGTGATGCCAGAAGCCGTCATTCAGGGCCGCACCCGCGGTGGCGGTCACCACTTCCTCCGACTGGGTGAACACCTCGAGCTGGAGGCCCGTGAAGCCCCGCCACGAGATGTTGAACACCCCAATGTAGTTCACCAAGGTGGCGTGCTCATGGATGGGCCCGCTGCTCTTGAACCACACCTCGAACGAGAAGGAGGAGTTGGCCTGCAGGGACAGCACCTGCTTCTGCACATCTACCTTGCCGTCCAGGTAAAGCGCCTGGCCCGCGAGGGTGTATGCCGCGCGAGGTGCCGGCCGGGTGAGATCCAGAGGCTCCTCGCTCGCACGCACTTGCTTCACCAGAATGTCGACAATGAGCTCCTCTGTCGGGGGCAGATGGAGCTCCTCCAGGGGTGTAGGGCCGTACGCAGGGACCCAGTACCTCCAGAGAGAGATGTCCGTTGCGTAGTAGCCAAAGAAGACCGTGTACTCAGGGCGCTCCTGAGCGCCCGGGTAATATCCCGTGGATACGTCGTCCACCGGGATGTAAATCACCATGCCACTGATGATGCCCGTCCTGTTGTTCACGCGGGTGTACTTCACAGACACGTCCGAGGTGGTGATTGGCTCCAGGGGAATCACGCCGTCCATGGTCTGCCAGAGGGTGCCGATCTCGGGGAGGGTGCTGATGCGGAGGTCCACGGAGCTCTCCGTAGGGCAACTGGCCAGCAGGTCCGCGTCAGACGCGGAGAGCATCACCGTGACGTGGCCGGTGCTCGTCACCCTGAGGGGCTGCATCTCCACAGGGATCAGTTCAGGTCCGTCTGGGACTGGGAAATAGTGCACCCCCGGGAACGCCTCCTGCGAGTACTCCTCGCCATCAAACACCGCGTACCCGAAGGTATCAAACATCAGGCCGCATTCGTGCAGATTGGGCATGTACTCCACTGCCGCGCCCTCCAGCATGTACGGCAGCATGCGGATGGGCTCGCCCTGATTGCCCATCAGCGTACCGCGCCTCGGGAGTGAAGTGATGAAGTAGGTCAGGGCGTCATGGTCGGTGTCAGTGCCGGTGAGCGCCAGTTCCATAGCATTGTCCTCCGTGCCGGCACGAGGGTAGTCGGTCAGAGGCGCCGTGGACGTCACCGCCTCAGGAGGGTGCGTCCCTGCGGCGAGGTGAGCGTGTGCGTTGATGGTTCCGTTGCTCATCAGTTCGTTGTGGTAGTCGCCGCCCTGGCCTGACTCCCCGTCGAAGGGGAGGAAGAACACCAGCCCAAACTCGTTGCCGTGCAGCAGAGAGTACGCGGTGATCCCCTGATAGTATGGCCCGCGGAACGTGTTCCACATTCGGAAGTCGTCCAACACCCCAGTGAGGGAGAACGCCGCCCCGTTCGGGTCGCCTCCGATGGACAGGACGTCAAAGAACGCCGGGTAGGGGAACTCCACGTGCCCCTCCACCACCTCATGGTCGATATCGATGGCAATCTGCACAGTCTGGGTGTGCATGCTGTAGGACACTCCAATGTGGTGCCACACGGAGTTGGACAGCGGGGTGGTGGTGTGGATCGCCGTCTCCATGGTGCTGTAGTGCATCCCCGCCTTGAACGGGATCATCAGGTTCATGGTCGAGGCGGCAAACAGGGTCTGGAAGGAGCCCGCGGCGTCGCTGAGTCGCATCCAGATCTCCATGGTGTACTCCCCGAATTCCATGCCCAGCGGCACGTCGATGCGCGACTCGCGCATAGCGATGGCATTGCCCGCGCGGCCCGCCACCGGCCTGTGGTTGGTGGACTCCAGGTTAATCACAACCTCCACCGTTGCCTCCGCCGAGGTGTACATGCCGTCGGTGATCTCATACCCAAAGCCATCCGCGCCTAAGGAGTTCGGGGGCGGGGTGTACACAACCTCCTCCGTTGGATCGAAAACAAAACCCTGCTCTGAAACACTCTCACCCTTGATGGACAACACGCCGAGCTTGGGCAGGGTGGTGATCCGGTAAGTCACCGCATCGTCGTCCACGTCCATGTGGCCCAACAAGATGGCGGACACGGGTCGGTCCTGCAGGGTGACCATCTTGTGGACACGCTGCACAATCACCGGGGCGTCATTCACGGGGGTCACCTCAACTCCCACCACCGCAGGGTCTGACATCGTGTAACCATCGCCCACCGCGTATGTGAACATCGTCTCACCGTTCGCGTCAACCGCGCCCACAAACACCACATAGCCGTTGTCATCGATCACCTCCGCAGGGAGTGACCCTGCCACCACTGGCAGCTCCACCAGGGGGGTCCCATCCATGTTGTACAGGGTGCCGTGCTGAGGCAGCGTGAGCACGTGCGCCCGCAGCATGTCGCCATCGCCGTCCGAGCCGCTGAGCTGGATCACGAGGCTGCCCTCCTCGGGCACGAAGAGCTTCTTCACCTTGTCCAGCGGGGCAGAGGAGAACACCCACATGGGCGCCCCCTCCAGCATGCATGACTTGCCACCGGTCATATCCTTGACGGAGGTGCCGTATGCCTCATCGAAGGTGTAGTAAGCGAGGGTCGTTTGCATATTCTCCATTGTGACCAAAACCTCATCGATCGTTCCACTGTAGGGGCTGCCAAACTGTTGCCACCCCTGGTGCGCGCTCACCCCCATGTGCAGCACGTTAGGCACCAGCAACTCCACAAAGTGCCCACCGTCCATGGACCACTTCTCCATGTCCACCGTCAGATTCAGGCTGTAAGTGCCAGGGACGTCCACGTCGGCAGCCCTGGCATTGTCCTGGTCGGGGACATTGCAGCCCGAGGGCACGTACTGCACGTCCGCCATGACATGGTGCCAGTACCCATCGTTGTACACATGGAAGGTGTTGAGCATGGACGGGCCGACGTGAAGGCCGAGGCCGCCGGCACGAGTCCAGTGCACAGACACGTTGCCCACGCTGATCAGCGCTCCCTCGGCATTCGTGCTGCTGCTCTTGAACCAGAGGTCGATGTTCATACCCCCGAAAGAGCGCAGGAAGTCGGTGTTGAGGTGGCCCTCCGCCGTCGGCAAATGGCACTCCGCCATGTCGTCCTCGCCGTCGAAGGTGAGAGCGTACCCGGCGGTGCCAGTGGTGGAGGTCATGACGGGCATCTCCATCACCACCTCCGCGGACTGAGCCACCGTTGGCACATGCACCTTCTGCACCGTGGCACCCTTCACCACGCCGTGGTACTTGCCCATGCCGTCTGCCACCTCCGTGCCGTCCAGGACGTTGTCGAAGCTCCAGTAGGCCATCAGGTCGGGGAACAGCTCGTGGCCTGGGCCCACCGCGGGGGTCGCCTTGCTCATCAGTACCTCGTACTGCTCCAACCCCTTGGACCAGATGCGCACCTCGTCCAAGGCCCCGGGGAATGGGCGCTCGCCCTCCTCGGTGCCACCGATGGTAAGCACTGAGGCGTCGCTCATGATCGCAGGGTTCGGTCCCGAAGCCTTCACGCCCACGAGCTCGCCGTCCACGTAAAGGTACCGCCCGCTGTAGTAGTTGGCGTCGTCGGTCTTCGCCAGAGACTCGGAGCGCGAGTACACGGCGGCGATGTGGTGCCAGCGGTCGGAGGCGAACTCCACCTCGCCTGAGATGGACATGTAGCTCGGCCAGATCACGCGGCTGCTGAACAAGCTGGGGTCGAAGCCGGCGTCCGTCTGCACCGAGGTCAGGGCGGTGTCCACCAGGGTGTACACAACGCCCGCCGTGAGCGTGTCATTGGTATCGGTGCGCACCCACGCGTCCACGGTGAAGCTCTCCATCAGTTGCAAGGACTGCGCGTTCTCCACCACCACCGGGGCGGAGTCAGCGAAGTTGAGCGCGTCGTTGCCCTGCACGAAGATGGTCACAGTCGCCTCCTCGGTGGAGAGCTCAAAGTCGGTCGCCAGTAAGGAGAAGGAAGTGAGTGGCAGCCCCTTGACGTTTGCCGGAGGCACGTACACCACCTCGTTTCTCATACCCACAGGGGACCCCGGTTTCATGATGGGGGTCTTGCCATCGGCCTGGTACAGGAGGCCGATAGTGGGGAGGGTGGTGATGACATATGTGAGGTTGGAGGTCTCCACGTCCACGGGGGCGATGCGCGTGCAGTCGAAGCGCGCCTCGAGGTTCTCGTGCATGCGCATCTCCAGGGCGTTGTGCTGCAGAGTGGGGTGATCGTTCACGGACCGCACAAAGATGGTCACCGTCTTCGGGGTGGAGCCGACCGACATCAGCGGCTTGGTGGTGGCGGAATAGGTGAACTCCGCGTACATCCCCATCATGTCGTGGTCATGCTTCGCCGGGCGGAACAGCACCTCGTTGGAGGACACCGTACGCGGCACCGACTTGATCTTTCGGCCAGTCAGCCCATCCTCGTGCATGTTGTACAGGCTGCCTCGTGTAGGCAAGGACAGGATGGTGAACTCAAGGTCAGGGGCGGAGGGGTCCGTAGAGATGGCCACCAAGGGGATCACCAGGTCGGTGTCCTCCAGCATGGTGAACGCCGCCGTCTCTAGGTGGAGGGTGGACGTGAGGCGCTCGGGGCCGGTCATACCCCCACGGCCGAGGGATCCAGCCATGTTGTCCCCATTGATGTCGTTGCGGAGGTGGTTACCAACAGGCTCGTTGAAGTGGAATACGCCGGCCACCATGCCAAGGCCGCCGATCATCACCTCGTCCACCTGCCCGTTGAAATAATATTGCATTGCGCTCTCGCCGTCCGCCTCATATCCCACCATTGAGGAGCCGAGCAGCACAGGGCTGGCAGCGGGGGTCATGACGGGGGCCATCACGGTCTTTCCAGGCTCCACCTTGCCGTCCACGGCGATCACGGCACGCTCCCCGTCGAAGGAGGCGTGCACAAAGTGCCACGCGCCGTCGTTCAGGGCGGAGTATGTGGCAACATTGGCACTCCCGGCAACAAACTGGAGCCCTTTTACCTTGGTCCAGAAGATGCTGTACATCCCCACGCTGAAGAGAGTCATCTGGGTCTCCACGGTCAGGGAGGAGGTCTTGAAGAACATGCTGACAGAGAGGGTGCCGTCGATGCCGAGGGAGCCAGCAGTGCCGAGGGTGGCAAGGGAGTGCGCCGGGGTGCCGTCAAACTCCAGGGCGAGCCCTGCCTCGGACATCACCGGTGTGTTCACTACGTTGGGCAGGCCGTCCACCACCGCCTCCACACGCACCACCGCCTCGGTCGAGGACATCTCCTCCTCATCCACCGCCACGAAGCCGAAGGAGTCGTGCATCGCCTCCATGTTCAGCATCGGGGAGTACACCACCGAGGAGTAGGTCATGGGCTTCATGTGCTGGCCGTAGTACGGGCCCGGGGAATCACTGTACATGCAGGTCGAGTTCTCACTCCCGGGGTCACAGCTTGTCACCGCAGTGTTCGCCTCCATGATTGGGTCCCGCAGCACCCCATTCTCCAGGGTCTGGTAAAGGGTGCCGTACTTGGGCAGGTAGGTGATGTAGAAGGTGCCGGTGAAAAAGTAGCTCCCGTCCGTGGCAGACAGGGGCACCGTCACAGGCACGGTGGTGCGGAAGTCCGCCATCACCGGGAGGAGCTCACCGATCTCTGGCGTCTCGTTCACCGAGTCGACGGTGATGTACACCTTGACGGGCGACGAGGTGGGGGAGCAGCAGTCGGTGATGGTGTATGTGAACTCATCCTCCCCGAAGTAGTTGAAGTAGGGCGTGTACACAAACGCAGACTCCGCCGGGGCCTTGCTCCCCTTGGAGAGCGCGGCGTGGCGCCAGCCAGCCAGGGGCAGTGTGAGGCTGGTCACCTTCACCTTGGGCTCCGTCTCGTAGTTGGACACCCCCTCAAGGGTGAACATCACGCTCTTGTCCTCCAGGGTGTGGATCTTGTTGGACATGATGATGGTGGAGGGCACCCACGACGGCTGCGAGATCTCGCCGAGCTCGGAGCCCCGCATCCCTGAGGGGTACCCCTCGATCTCGTTCAGCACTTCGCTCAACAGTGCCGCGTTGAAGCGGAAGTAGCCCACGAGGTTCTCCCGGCGCTTCCCCTTGGGGTCATGCATCTCCATCGAGACGTTCAGCGCCCCCATGTTGTACATCACCAGCTCATCCAGCTCACCGTTGTAGAACGTTTCCATGTCCCCTGTGCCATCTGTGCCCAGCATGATAGGACCCATCACCTCACCCATGGGGGGGGTCTCCGCCATTCGTTCCCCAAGCATCATGCTGTCCACCATCAGCATCGCAACATGCCCGTCGTAGCTCGCCTCGACGTAGTGCCACAGCCCGTCGTTGAACATCTGGTACGTGGGCACAGTCACCATGCCGACGTTGAACTGGAAGCCCTTCACCTTGGTCCACTTGAGCTGGTAAGGGCCAGCCTTGACGAGCGTCATGCGGCTCTCCGACGTCAATGCGGAGGTCTTCATCCAGCAGCCGAGAGTGATCTGGTCGCTGATCTCATACTCCGACACACCGCCAAGCCGAACCTCATCCCGGTCGCCATCAAACTCGAGGGCGTATCCCGAGTTACCCGCGGCGGACATGGGGTTCTCCATTTGGGAGTCGTCCACGTCAATGCTGATCACGTGCTCCATGGTCGTCGTCGTGTTGTCGGAAACCGTGTACCCAAACTTATCGAAGCCCATGCCCATGCCGTTCATCAGAGGCACGTAGGTCAGCGAGTACATGCCAAACTCATCCATCCTCAGCTCCGAGTTGGCTTCAGTCACGAGCTCGCCGTCCACCTTGAGCTGCCCTTGCATGGGGAGGTACGTCAGCATCACCGTCATGTCGTCGCCGTCAGGGTCAAAGGCGGGGAGCGTTATCTCCACCTCTGCTAGGGACCCGTAGGGAATGGACACCCCAGGCATGCACATGTAGTTGGAGGCGTTGCAGGCGATGGGCATGTGGTTCACGTGCTCGGCGCCTACCACCACGGTCTGCACCGCGGACACCTGGTAGCAGTCCGACATGAGCAGGCCACTGCCCTCCGTCACCGTGGACTGCACCGAGCGCAACGAGAGCTCCTCTGTGCCGACACGGCCGTACTTGGTCATCGTGAACACCGACCCAGGGGAGGACTCCAGCGCGGAGGCAAACGCCGTCGCGTCCTCCTGCACTGCCATCGAGCCGGGGGGATACAGCACCGTGGTCATCACCTTCACCACGCCGTTGGTTTCAACAATGTTGGAGATGGACACCGCGCTCATGGGCACCTTCGCAGCCGCCGCCACAGTCTTGATGTGGTCCTCCCGGAACAGCATCTCCTGAGCCATGGTAGAGAGGTCATCTATCGAAAGGTCGAGGTACACCGCGGTGAAGTCCACTGCAGCAATCAATGGCTTGCCGAGCGCGTTACCCGTTGGGAACAGGTCCTCAAGGAGCTGCTCCACGACAGACTGCGAGATCATCGCCTGCCTGTGCGTCGGGTACACATACGGCGGCGCCATAGGAGGGGGCACAGGCGCCATTGGGGGTGGCATCATTTGCGGCGCTGGGGCCAGCATGACGAGCTCCGGGGGGACGCCCATGGGCTGCTCGCCGTAGAAGGAGGACATGAGGCCCATCTCGATGAGGGCGTCGGTGTTTGGCGGCGGGTGGGGCGTCAGAGGCATGATCACCACGCTGTCCGGGTCCTCCAGGGGGGTGAGAACTGGAGGGGGAGGCATGGGCAGGTCCTCCTCGATCATCTGCAGCAAGCGGCGCGATGTGCTGAGCACCTCGTGGTCCGCCACGAGAGCCACCTTGGGTGAGGGGGCGTACTCCGGCACCTCCAGCATGCGGCGGTTCAAAGGCAGCTGCGGGGCGCGGGGGGCAAACAGGCGCTGCTCGGGCTCTCCCGCCATCTCCTCCGCCTCCTCCTCCACGCTGAGCAGGTGACGCGTCGCCTCCGGCTGGTTGTACAGCATCACCGCCGACATCTGATCCACGGTGTCCTGCAGGTCACCGATGCAGACATAGCGGAAGTCGCCCCATTCCTCGCCCTCGCCGCCCGTGAAGTACTCCTTGCGCTCCGGGCCCATCATACCGGAGTTGTAGATCACCTTGCGGTCCTTCAGGATGGTGGGCACCGTCTTGATCTCAAACAGCTTCGTGCTGCCATCCGCCGTGTAGAAGAGATGGCCATTGAGAGGCAGCGCCACCACCACCGCGTCGAGCGTGGTGGCGTACTGGCTGACGCAAGTGAGGTCGAGGTGCACGTCAGTCTCCTCCACGGTGTCGAAGGAGTTCGACATGATGATGGTGGACACAATCCAGTCGGGCTGCGCCATACCCCCCTCTCCGAGCATCATGCTCGTCTTGCTCACGTGCTCCGTCACGTGCTGCGCGGGAACATCGTTGAAGCGCCAGTACGCGACCAGCCCTACGGGCGCGAACACGTCTTGCTTCAGGTCGTAGCCGTGGATGGCGCGGTAGTGGGTCACGTCCTGGCGCATGCCGTATCCGTGGATCACCTTCATGCCCCGCCCCGTCAGCCCTTCATGGTCAAACCCGTACAGGCGAGCGTCGCGGATCATGTCAGGAGTGGTGCGGGCGTAGCCCCAAATGCTCAGCTCGTCCACAAGGCCGTTGTAGTACGCCTCCACGTTGGACTCCGTGTCGTACCCGATGGAAAGGACGTCCGCCGCCACAGGCAGAGGGCCCGCCTCCACCGGGTGGAAGTGCACGCTGTCCACGATGAGGTGCAGCATCGCGCCGTCGTACGAGCCTGCGACATAGTGCCAGTAGCCGTCGTTGTACATGGCGTAAGACGCAGCGGCAGGCCCGCGCTTCATGCCGCCCATTGTGCACAGCTGCAGGCCGAGCACCTTGGACCACATTAACTTGAAGGGTCCCATCTTGATCAGCGTCATGCCAGTCTCCGAGGTGAACTCCGAGCTGCGGAACCACAGCTCCATAGTGAAAGGGCTGCCAGGCTCGAGATACGCGGAGGCCTCCCCGAGGTCGAGGGTGTCCGCCCGCCCGTCAAAGGCGAGAGCATAGCCGGAGTCCCCGGCGATGGGCTTGGGCACACAGGTGTCGTCGGGGATGGAGATGGAGATGACACCCTCACTGGAGTTGGTCAGCCCGTCGTGAACTGTGAAGCCGAAGGTGTCATACACCTCATCCACGGCAGGGTTGTGGCCCACCTCGAGGGGCACGTAGATCAGGTTCTTGGCACCCGGCACCACCACAAGAGCCTTGTGCACGGGGCTGCCAAACTTCACCATGTTGACATCCGCGAAGTAGAGATGGCCCTTTTTGGGGAGGCGGGTGATGGTGTACACCATCGTGTCAAAGTCCACATCCACACCGGTGAGGTGCACGCCCACCTCCTTGCCGACGGCTGTGGTGATGGTCTGAGAGTTGGCCATTGGGGGATCGTTCACTGGGTGGACAGAGATCACCACACCTTGCTTGTAGGAGAAGTGCTCGCCGTCGTACGCCTGGTACTTGAAGATGTCATACGGTGAGCCATAGCCATCCTTGTCAGGCAGGTATAGGATCTTGTCCATGCCAGGGGTGACGGGGAAGGGAGAGCTCGTGATAGGCTCACCCATCTTGCCGTCAGGGCCAGCCTGGTACACTGTACCCTTGAGGGGCAGAGTCGAGATGAAGTAGGTCACGCCGCCTCCGGTGTCACCACCAAAGAGTACAACAGGTACAACGGTGTCCTCCAGAGTTGCAGCAAAGTCGCCAAACACGTCGGTGGAGGCCACATACGTGGGGAAATACTTGGCCACACCATCTCCCATACCGAACACAGCGTTGCTCATGGTGGAGGACTTATCCCAAGCGTAGGTTCCAGTGCCGAAACCTTCCGCCATGTCGTTGAAGGGCAGGTAACACAGAAGCTCGGGCTCAGCGCCGGTAAGCTCCGAAGTGGTTGCCTTCAAGGCCACAGCGTCCGCCACAGTGGCAGCCTTGCCCCAAATACGAAGCTCATCCATGTATCCATTAAAGTGTGAGCCCTTCGTGAGCATGGCATCAGCACCCGCAGTGACACGCGCCTCAGGGATTGCCTTGATAGGGCCCGTGCTGGGCACTGGCCCTGCAGCCATAACGCCGTCTACGATCACCAGCAGTTCGCCTTGGTCATACACACACAGCACGTGGTGCCACATGCTGTCGTCGTATCCCGCCAAAGTGTCCGCAATCGCAGGCCCGTGCACGCCGTGCACGGTACAGGCGAGGCCACCCGCGCTGGTCCACCCGAGGGTATACGAGCCCTCCTTCGCGATCAGGGTTCCCACGGCATCTCCCAGCACCTTGAACCGTACCTCGAGAGTCATCGCCGGCCCCGGCACCGCGAGCGCCTGAGACTCCCCGAGGTGCAGGATGGAGCTGCTGCCATCGAAAGAGAGTGCAAGACCGGGCTTGCCAGCCACGGGGAACTCACAGGGAGGATTCGCACACGCGATCTCACTGTTCGGGGTCACGTACAGGTTCACCATCGCAGGCTCGGAAGTTGCGCCCTTAGGATCCTTCACGGTGTAAGTGAAGCTGTCAAAGGCTCCCGCGGTTTCCGACTCGGGCATGTTGGCCTGCGGCTCGTACACGAGACGGTGGCAGGGGCCGGGTACAACCATAGGGACGGAGATAATCGGCGCAGTCCAAATGTTATCGCAGGTACACAGGTAGAGCAAGCCCTCGGTGGGGAGAGTTTCCACATGGTATTCCAGTTCGCCGCACTCGTCATCGTGGCCGCGCAGCTCGACGGTGTTGATCCCGCCAGAGGGGTTCGAAGTCATAAAAACTGCCTGGTCCTCGGCCACTGGAGCATAGTTGTCAACGAGGGAGACAATTTTAAGCTGATCGATACCCCAGGATTCGTTGCTGCCAGGGGACGAAAATTTCACTTTCAGGTCTTCGATCCCGTAGTCAAAGTGATAAGACAGGTGCATCACGGAGTCGTCGCTTGAGGGCAAGATCGAAGTGGGCATCAAAGTGGCCTCCCCAAGCACTGTTACGATAGGAAGCGCAGCGCCGACGAAGTTGAAGTCCATGGTCACGCTAGCGGCAGACGCAGGCATCTCAGGAACCAGCATAGTAACGGAATCGGTGGGCTCAAAGCCGCCAAGGTAGTGTGAACCATCACTGTACTCGTGCGGCATCCCCGCGGACCACACCACTTGTGCCTTCTCATCGCGTTCTCCAAGGCCGCCTTCGAAGCTCTCATCATACTCAACGATGGGAGGATGTGCAAGGAACTTGCCGGGGAGGCCGCTGGGCTCGTAAAAGTCGTAGAATGGATCCTCAGCAGAACAGGGGATAGCGTCGTAGAAGCACATAGAGGTTGTGCCGCAACCTTCATAGAAGACATCGTAGAAACCGCATCCAAGTGCGTCCTTTGCGAGCGAGGCGCCTTCAGCAACACCTGCTTCCTCAAACTGCAGCATCGTCCGGCTACCGCCAACCGTGGTGAAACCTCCTTCCGCGGCACCCGAAGATAAATGCTGCGCATATGCAAGCATGTTACGAAGAGAGTGAGGAACCGCTTCCGAATCTGCGCCGCCAACCATACCAAGGGGATCCAGGAAGCCGCGCGAGATGGCATCGGCAGAGGGATCGTTGCGCTCGGGTTGAACTGACGCTTCTAAAGAACCACCAAGAAGGGAGGCGCCCTGAAGGCTTCGTTCTCCACTTCCGTGTGCCAGGCTATCAAAATTCAACAAGCTACCCTTGGTCGTGTGAGCCTGGTTCAAATCGATGGAGCAATCCTGTGTCGAACCCCACAGTGCCAGACGTCAAGGGCCACATATAGTGCTTGAAATAGTGCAACAAGACTTGCCACAGGAACGTCTTCAGGTATATTCCTCAGGCGGTAAGTAAGAAACAAGCAAATAGCCACGAGTTTTCTCAGCGTGTGAATCGTGCTTGCTGTGAGAGCGTCCGTACTTCTGTGTGAGGAACTTTCACTCCTCTGGGAAAACTCCGAAAAGTGCACCATACAGGACGCAACTGACGAGAACGTGCCGAAAGAGTGGTTTGTCCTCTAGAACTCGACTGGGAGAAAGGCCCGTATGTTGCAGCCACCGAAAAATACGCAACTAAAAAAAAATAAAGAGAGGAGGTTTTCCACAGGCAGTAGGAGCACTTAACACGCCTGTCAGCGAAAAATAACACGCACTTATCCGCCTGTAGAACGTTTGCGAGGTGGGGGAAAATAAGCTGGACTCACGGGAAGCGAGCAAGGAACGGAACACAGCTCAACGAATAATTTTAACTACGTTTGCTGTGAGCGTCAGTCAACAGCGAGTTGACGAGCCAACCGTGCAGAGCAAACCATTTATGCACCCAGGGAGTTCTGAGAGGACCAAGTCCCTGTCCAATTTGTCGATAACTTGCCAAAATGAAATCCCAACCTCCACACCCTCCCAGTTTTCTCTCCACACGCCACCTCCCGCACACGACAGCAGCAGCAGGAAAGGAAGTGGTTGAAGCCGCATTACCTCGCCACCATATCCAGCGTCACACTGACAGACCCCTTCTTTGCAAATTCCCCTCTCCGAGCATCCTTGTGGGCAAGCGCCGTCTGTCCAAGAGAAGCCATCCGTCCAATTGCTTAAAACAAATACAAATTAACCATATAGTGAAGAGGTGCGTGCAGCAGGCTTAACGTATGCTCTCAGTAAAGCTGCGAGTTTGTACCGAACCTACGGACAAGCCCTTCGAAACAAATAGCGTGACGTGAAGAATAACGTGGGGTTTCACGGACAAACTTCTCTTCCAACGTGAGAGTTCTTAAAAGGTGTGAGGGCTCGGTCTACTAAAATACCACACTGAAACTGCAAGATATGCATGAAGTAACAGGGCAGACAGGCCCCTTCTAAAAGTTGCGCAGGACAGTCGCGGAGGGAAACTTCAAAAGCAGGTTTGTTGTGTGTAGGCGGTACACGTGCAAGGCATCCAGGTATGTCCACAGTGGGTTAACACAGCAGCTCAAAGTCAGGGACTGCAAAACAAAGGTCTTCACCTGTAGTCGCGGCCACTGCCACAAACAGGGCGCTCAGGCCGAGCAGCACAAGAGTGCTCCTGCCTCCCCGAGAGGAGGCAGTCAGAATCCGCCTGGATTCCATGCTTGTTAGCACCAAGGAGCACTCCTTGGCACGTGCCTGCACAACCAAAATAACTGTGAAAACGCGGGCCGTAGGATTACTCAAGGTCGCGCCATCGGGGATATTCGAGTTCGGGCTGTGACGGGGTCAAAAGTCTGATTCGTGAAAACAACAGCTCTCAGTTTCAATTTTATGTTAAACTTCAGCCTATTAATTTCCATCCTTAACACTCCTCCGAAACATCCGCCTGCGCGGCCACTGTTGTTGTTTGACCGCATGTACACTGCCCGAAACCCAGGCGGACCATAATTGTTCCGCAACCGGGGGGTGAAAACACACGCTCTACGGGATCGAAAGGAGGTGAGCGGACCGGCTAACGCCTGGCGCTGTTAGATGCCGTTCCAGCAGTGAATTTAGTTGGAGGTTTGGGTTCGTTCGCAGTCACTCCACTTATGAAACTCCCCAAATCGGAAAAAAAGAAGTTTGGGAAGATATTCGACTGCACTGTGTAGTGAATTTTCAATTGTGTGGGTTGACAATCGCCTGAGCTCTCAGGGATAATATGTTGTTAAAGTGTACTTTCGCTGTTTGACCCGTCTTGGAAAACTTTTGAAGACGTTGTCCTCTCCGATGCTATTATTGACTTGAGGTTTCTGAGCATGAGCACCGCGATCGCCTTTTTACAAATCGAAATGTGGGCATCACATGACAACGTTGGAACGCGCATGGCCCGTCCGCGGTTAAATTAAATTCGATACTTTCAACTTTGGTTACAGTTGACAGCGGACGATCTCATCAATTGACCGCGACCGCTCTGTACTCGTGACACTGTGACACAGTGTGTCACTCATTCGGATAGGACCTCGAATCTACGATTGACGATAGTGATAGCTCGATCGGACAGTTCAACAGTAAAAGCAGCATCAGCACTCACTCGTCATCGCGGCGCGCGGCCTTCACGGGAGCTTGAAACATTTATTGTAACAACAAATAAAGACCGTTGGATTGAAGATTGCGATGCCCACAAGATCGGCTATGTTGCCATCCACTATGCCATACTATGCAATATGCCATCCCATGCCATAGCATCACAGCCGCTCTCTCCCACTGCCGTCGATCGGACCGATCGAGGTCAGCGCGGCCGGATCTAACCATCCACAATCGACAAGGTATCTATGGTCTTCCGACTACAAGTGTCACCGCAGCTGGAATGTTTGTGAATGTCGATGGTCGATTGTGTCGCAGAGCTCTAGAGCCCTAGCCTACAGTATCAAGTATCATACTGTCACAGGAACCTCTGCTCCTTACAGTATGATTTGGAACCTGGCCAAATTACCTTTAACCTTACAGTACTTTCTTACTTAATCAGCAAAGCGCGAATCCCAACGGGCGACACAGACGAACCTCCGATCACACGATCGCCAGACGCTAACGATGACAGTGCCACTGCAGTCGCGTACATTCACCGCGACGCCACCCACGCGTTATGGCATGGCATGTTGGGACGCAAAAAGCGAAGCACTGTCGCGCACATGATCCTACGGTCAGATGGCCTAGTGGAGATCTCTTTTTGTGATCGATCCGCCTAGTACTCATACGATACTCACAGTCACACGACAGAGCTCTCGAGAATGACTATGAGTATCATATCAGTAGTATCGAGTCGTATGTCCTAATAAGACCTGACGTGAGACTACTGTTAACTGTATATATTTGTCCTAAGGTATTTCGACAGTTGACTGTTCGATAATTCAAAAATTCAAAACTTGAACAACCTTGTAACAACGTTGATGTGATTTGTGGATGTCCATGCTCGATGCTGTGGATTCGAGCCGAGGCGCGAGGGCTCATCGACTCAGGAAATCAAGTTCAAGATCATGATCGATAGTTCGATACCTACCTAGCGTAGGTCATCAGACTTGAATATGAAACGACTGCGACAACGACTGCGACTGCGACTCGAGACTGCCATGCCAATGCCAATGCCAATGCCATGCCATGCCATCATGCCGTGCGGCGTGCCTGATGCCGCCAATCCAATGCCAATGACAATGCCAATGCCAATGCCAATGCCAATGCCAATGCCAATGATAGCAATGCCATGCCATCAGCCATGCCATGCCATGCCATGCCATGCCATGCCATGCCATGCCATGCCATGCCATGCCATGTCATCGCAGGGTGTCATCACCACGACCGCGGCCGTGACCACGCCACGACCGCGACCGCCGTATAAATCTAAATCGTAAATTACATTTACGATTTAGATTTACAGGAGCGGACGCGGAAGCGGACGCGGACGCGGAGTCGCGGTCCTCGCGGACGTGGATTCATCTTTGATCTCTGGGGCGCGGGACCGCGGGTCGCGCGGGCGGTTAGCTTCGATGATATGGGTACTCCTTTCGGCCAGTGTTACCCGTGGTCAGCCATAAATGATACCGAAAATGGCACCGACTCTGGATGAAATGTGAAATGACATCATCTTCATGATCGCACTCTGAAACCTCCCAACGATCGCTCGAAAATAAAGATAGAACCGTTCGATCATCATAGCAAACTCAAAAAAGCATAGCGGTCAGATCGCGCTTATTTCCGTTTCCTCACAATCACGTTTCGCATATGGAGCGGGTTTGGAGTGTTAAGGGTTGTCTACAGTGTGGTTACTGTGCACAAATTAGAACAGATGAACGTAATCATTGCTGGATGTGACACCCCGTGTGTGTGTCACAGTCCTCTATCTGTACTAGTACTACGTCACAGGTTTAGGGTTTCCGGCTTAAGCCGAGGTTCACTCAATCTAACGGTCTTCTTATGTTATCTTAAGTGAAAGCATTATGTGTTATCCCACTACAATATATAGTCAGCACTATATATCTAACAGGTTATGGTGCGCCAGGCACCCCTTCCAATACTTTTGATTTCATGAGTGGCTAAGCCGCTCCGCTTGGTGTGGCGTTGGGGGCCCAATTTGATGTCGTGATTTTCGCAGTTGCGGTTGAGAGCTGGTTTACGGACGGATTGATTTGGACTCGCTGCAGCGTGCGCCTACCTGGGATTATTTTGTATTGTCCGCGTTGGATTTCACTCGATTGGAACCTGATCAATTTTTGTCGTGAAAACTCCTTGGCCCCCGCGTTTCGATCTTACACGTTCACAGTTACGGCTTCCTAACTTATCCGTTCCGACACAAATAATAACGAAACATTTACGCTAGCAAAGGGGACAAAGTCCTGAGAGTGCGGTATCCCTGCAAAGCAGGCTAGTGAAAACACCAGGGGCTACTCCCTCTGCTATAGCGCGCCCACAAAGGGGCGCAACCCACTTTTCAGCAGGGTGACATCTAGAGAAAAAGCTAAGTGCTAGGCAAAAAACTCTAGAAGATGGAGAAGCAGCCATGGCCGGGTGAGTGGAGGGGTGGCTGAATCTAAGCGGTGGGGAGAGAAGTCGGAGAATTAAGGGGGTTTTGGAGACGTTGAGGAAGGGGCCGTGTGGTGGGCGGGGAGAGTAGGGGGGCAGGGCGGGGAGGGAGGGGGGGGACGGCCCCTCCCCTTGGGGACACGGGACCATCTTTTATTGCAAAATTTTTGAGAATTATTGCAGGAGGGTTTGAAGAAAGTCGTTTGATTGTTGCACAGCTTCTGTTTCTGTCATGGCTTCACTTCTCGAGATGTCAACTGTATGCGGGTCAGTGTTTAAGGTGGTGGTGGTGTTTAACAGAAACACGTCTCGCCTATTTTTGGTGTGTTGCCTACAAAATCTTGATAGTTTTTTGAGAAGAGGTTTAATCTTGCCACGGGGAACACCTATCGTGTTGAGGACAGTACCAAAAAGAGGAGGGAGGTATCCCATGAGTGTGAGAACTTTGGGCCATTTAACGGTGTTTATGAAGGGCTTGGAATTTGCGTTGGTGATTGTCGTGTCGTGGTGACCACCATAATAAGGCTCAATATCACTCTGATGATAAGGAGGGTCTTGAGTGGGCCATGGGCAAAGCGAAGAAGGAAGTACTTTGTCTCTTTCGTTCAGAACTTCATCCCAAATATCAGAGCTGACTCCTGTGTATTCTAGCCTCTTCTTCGTGACTCTGGACTTAGGAAGAACGTTGAGGAACCATCTGGCAATCTTTTTCTGTGTAGGCCTCCAGTCAAAGACTGGTTGAGTATCACTGGGTGCACTGTCTATAGCTATGATAACAACATCCGAAAAGTCATCCTTATAGCATCCACCACCTGGGAGAACGTAGGGGTCATCACCCGTCCAATATCCATGTGGGATAAATGGAATAGTGTTATGCGGGAATCTGAAAACAAGTTTAAAACCTTTGTCGAACCATCTCTTTTGGTTTTTGGGAGACAGCGGAAGAATCCATGTTCCTGAAAATCCGGGGACGGTGTTGGCCGCTTTATGTCCCATTTCCAAGGTAGTCATAACCGCCGATGATTTGCCCTTTTCTTTCCCATCAAAGGGGGGATTTCCATAAACGATTTTGCCGATGCCTGTTATCGGATCCACGTAGGCATCCCAAGCGAGACCATCAAAGCCAATTTTCCCATGATGGCAGAAGGGCCTGAGAGCTTTCTTCATTCGTGTGGTGGGTATGCATCTTCTCGAGTGAATTCTAGGGTGGGCATTTAGTGGGTTGGAGAAAAGTTCACAGCCGTTTTTGTCAAGGTTCCTGTCATCCACCAAAATATCTAAGAGGCTTCTTCTGATTGCGTAGCAGTTTTTAGGATCCCCCGATTCAAACTTACATGCATTGAGTGCTTCGTGAATATCGTGTGCCCTATTCGAGTACTCCGCAAGTGAGCATGGAACTGCTTTGTTGGAAAGGCGGTGCCAGGCCAAAAGTTTCCAAAACTCTTTCTTCTGGACATATTGGAGTTCGGGATATTTAATTGTCCCCGTGACATGGTCCACTTCAGGTTTAGCGGCCACAGCAATGGTATTCTTTTTTGAACTTGATGGTCGGTACATGCTAGCTTCCGGGAGAGCGTGTAAGTATAATTCCTCCTTCATTTCCTGTCTTAGGTCAGCAAGTGGAAAAAGTTTCGATGGCTCTGTTTTGATGTATGTGGTACCTTTTCCAGGGTTTAGTAGTTTGGGCTTTTCTGAGATTTCTTCAGCAATGATTTTCCTTAGTTCGCCATCTTGGGTTGTTCTAAGACTATGCAAACTATTATTATGTCCTGAGCATTCAAGTTGGATGTGTTCGAAGGTGCATTTTGTATTCTGTTGGCAGTAGGGGCAGTTTTCAGTCCCGATTTTCCCCAGTTTAAATAAACGTGCTGGAGAGGCTTGGAGACCCAGGAGTTCTCTGCTTCTAGAAGCGGTGAAAGCTTTAGGTGTTATTTTGGAAATATCTTTAGTGGGGGCGGTGTTATTCTCGTTGAGCATTCTCAAGTACTTCCCTTGAGACTGTAGAGTTCTCCAATTATGATAGTGTGAGAGACGTTGGATTCTTCTAATGTGACTACGGATATCGCCTAAAATAGGGACCTCAAAAAAGAATAACGAGAAGGGCAGTTTCTCAGCAGGGTCGTAGCGGGAGATGTCTGAGCAACCCCCTCTGAATGAGGCTCTTTTAGCGGTACGGTCCACTCTGTCATGGACTTTGTCGTTATTGTGACCCCTAATCCATTTAAGGATGATTTTACTGTGGTCTCCTTCACTGTAAAAACCAAGTTCTTCTAACAGTAGGCGAACAGCCTGCACATCTCTGCGGTTAGCTTCACGTAGTTTGTCCCGAGCACTCATGGTTACAGCCATCCTTTGTTACAGCAGATATTGCGGCCATGGAGTCAATGGCATGTACCATTGGAGTCATGGATTTGAGGAGTTTCTCTTTTTGTTCTGTGAGTAAGAATCGCAGTCCCGCAATTTCAGCAGATGTGCTACTCGGGTTTTGGATATCTTCCTTGATAGGAAGCCCAGGTGCGGCGAAAGTTCTTGAGGGGGGGATATTCATCTTCCGAACAAGTGGCATTCCGTTGTCAAAGTTTTTTATGGCATATGTTGCACCACTGCATGCTGATTTTTTGCCAGCAAATAGAGAACCATCGCTTGCCATATCATAATCCTCCATTTGTTTACCCTTTTCAGCGTTGGGGGTAGATTCTTCTTCTGAGTCGCTAGGGCAGCTATATTCACTTTCTTCTTCCGCAGTTTTGTTTTTCATTCTGGCAATAATGGTCGCATACTGTCTGTCTGAGATGTAATCATAGTGTGAGTTAATATCACTGACTTTAGCAAGGAAGGAAGAGGGCGGGTCCATATGGTCATTATATTCGAAAATAGAACCTGCTGAAATTAGGATGCAACCGTCATTGGTGATGCTATATTCAAAGTCGTATTGAAAACTGTTGGTTCTTTCAATTCTGACAAAGACATTAGGGTTTATGGCATTGTTACCGTATTCTGTATATTGTATTGACATGGCCTCTAAGTCAATATTGGTAATGTGAATAAGAGAGATGGAATCTCGGTCACCATTTCCTTTCCAATGAAACTCACCCGTGTCGGGGGGTACTATGTTGTCTCTATATTGTTTCTTGACATATCTGGCCTGTGGGTCCAAATCTGCAGGGTTTTGAAGCATTTCCTTTTCGATTTCGGTAAGCCATCCAGGGGGTCTATTACCGTTCAGCCTAAAAAAGCCTTTGCTTTCTTGCCAGTTTTTTAACATTCCACCGCAGGGAGTCAGAAAGGAACCTGTGTGCTTGAGGTTATATTTTTGAATTGCGGAGGTTACATTTCTCGACATGTTGAGTTGTCTAGGAAGGGTGGTGATTAATGTGGTTTCACCCGCTTCATTTTCAGGGTAATTTTTAGAGTCGATAGCGTATCCAAGTTTTGCCATAATGTGACCTGTACGCCTGAACCAGTTAAAGCGTTTGTCTTTTGTGTGACTGTAGGTTGCATAGTGTGATAAGGGGAAGCCCGAGATGGCATTTTTACTCATTTCGTTGTTCATGTTTTGAATTATTATTTTAAGCCATAGATTACTGTTTCTACGGTATAGTGAGATGAGGTGGGGATCAGTGACGCGGTTCGTGTGGTTGTGTTGCCAATATTCGTGTTCATCTGCAGAACACAGGGTGTTCATAGTTTCAGTAATACACGACGCGGTTACAATATCGTAGACACTATCAATACCGTACCCGCCATGGCAGACTGCTGTCCAAATTATTTGGTGATTAGTGTCCACTGGGCAGCCCAGGTATTTGATTATAAACGAAGCTACCATTTTGTCCAATTCAATTGCGACATTCTTTGAGGAGTTGGCAATTGCTGAGGTAACTTACATCCGACACAGCATCTTACGGCTCTCGACCATCGCTTCTACGTGTTCTACGGCATCGGCCCTCTACCCCGACGCTCCCACCTACTGGATTTTCATCATGAGGATCACGTCACGCCTCCCTTGGGGGCTCACAATCGCATTCGACTAGACACGATTTTTTCACGCGACGTCGGGTCTCGTTATAGACCGACGCCGAATTCTCCGGGAGTTGCCCTCTCGGCTCCGGACCGGACTCGCGCTGCGGCTGTCCAGAATTCTACTTGGGACGTCGACATCATCAAGAGAATCTCTCGCGACGCCTTGGGCTCCAAGGAGGACACCTTTCATGGAGACGAAGTACGCCGTAACACGCTCTGGACGTCCATTGTGAAGTCTTTGCAACGCGCGTTCGAGCAGAAGGACCCCACCAATGCCGCTCTTTTTGATTTGGCAGACGCGACGAAGGAGGTCAACGCCATCTTCAATGCAATCCTCTTCTCGACTTTGACTTCGTTAACTTCTCCAAGTTCGCCGGCACGACGTTGGGTTGAAGCCTCGGGACGGGCTTCGCCTCAGGATGGCAAGCGTGCTCTTCTCGAGGTGACCAAGAGGTTGATCCCTCGCGTGGTTCGACCTCTTGGGCATTACGAAGAGCTTTGCTCTATTTATTTCGACGACAAGAAGGACCCCGACCCCCTTATCCAGGACTTCGACGCATGCCTGACCGCTATTGGCAACGGCTCTTCTGGGCCTCTTGACGACATGATGGCCAAGAAGCAGCTTCTGGCTTCCCTCGACCCCGAGTTCTACGACAAGGTCATTACCCCACTTCGTCTCGACGTTGAGTTGGCCAAGGTCGAGCTCGAGGACATCTACGCCCACATCCTCGAGATTTGGGATGCCAACACCGGCAAGCGCAAGCACGTGCCCTTCGTGGACAAGTCGAGCGTCCTGTACTCTGGTCTACCGTCCGACGTTGACGTGAAGGCCTTGATCAAGGACTTTCAGTTCCACATCGACGCCGCCAACAAGGTGCTTGCCACGCTGTCCGACGAGCGGTGCGAGCGACGAGCCGGCGACAAGGTGGCCGGCTTCGCCTACGGGCAAGCCTTCGGGCAAGCCAGGTGTGCATTTCCCGCCCTCTTCCTGGCGTGACCGCCAGAACCGTCGGGAAGATGGGAAGTTTCACGGCCGGCGGGACGTAATTGGAAGCACCGCTTTGCCACTTCGCCTCTCCCCAAGGGCGGGAATTGGTCATAAGGCCGCGGGCGCCGCAACGAGAAGCATTTCGGCATGCACTCCGTGTCGTTCCACGTCGTCTCCAAAGCCTTCGTTCCGGAGTGTGTCCGATGCCCTCCGGGGTTTTGGCATGACTCCGCGAATTGTCCCACCGCCGACATCGAGTGCGACAAGTGCGTGATTGAGCAAGCCGACGACGCCGACGTCCTCGTGGCCTTCCAGACCGCGTTCGACACTGAGGACGACACGGCCTTTGCTCGACTCTGTGCTCAACATGATCATCCCTTGGTTCGGCAGGACGCGAGGAGCCCTTCACATTCTCCGAGGACTTTGACGTGGGGCTCCGTGCACAGTACGCGGGATTAACGCCCACCCAACCCTCACTCCTTGCTACCCGCGTGCATGAAGCGCGCACCGCTCTCCGCCCTACCAAATAGGGACGGGTCCATGTGATTCACAAATCACATGGACTCCACGTGGACCTCACGTGGACCCCCGTGGACTTGGAATGGACCTCGCATGCCCCAAATGGTCAGACATTTCTCCCTAGGGGTCCATATGGGGTCCATTGAAGGTCCATGTGGGGTCCATGCGGTTTTCAGTCACATGGACCTCACATGGACCCTCCCTACGGGTCCATGTGGGGTCCATGTGGGGTCCATACCCCTTAGTGTGTACGTAGCATGTGGACCCGACATGGACCGGTGAGGGCCACATGGGTCCGATGGTCAGACATTCCTACGGGTCCATGCGACGCATGGACCCCACATGGACCCCGCATGGACCAATAGGTATAATCGCATGGACTTCACGGGGACCACTCGGTTATCATCACATGGAGCCCACATGGACCGGTGAGGACCACATGGGTCCGATGGTCAGACATTCCTACGGGTCCATGCGACGCATGGACCTCGCATGGACCCGTAGGGAATGCATCACATGGACCCAGCATGGACCCCGCCCGTTTGGGCGCTCGCTCGATGGGTCCATATGATTACTCAGCAGGTCCATGTGATTATTAAGCGGGTCCATATGATTGTCTTGCGGGTCCATGTGATTATTTAGCGGGTCCATGTGGGCATTAAGCGGGTCCGCGTGATTCTTCAGCGGGTCCATGTGGGCATTAAGCAGGTCCGTGTGATTATTTAGCGGGTGCGTGTGATTATTAAGCGGGTCCAAGTGAGTACTCCGTTGGTCCATGTGATTATCAAGCGGGTCCATATGATTGTCTTGCGGGTCCATTTGATTATTTAGCGGATCCATTTCATTATTTAGCGGGTCCATGTGGGTATTAAGTGGGTCCGCGTGATTCTTTAGCGGGTCCATGTGACTATTAAACGGGTCCACATGATTATTATTCCATGGGTCCATGTGACTATTCCACGGGTCCATTTGATAATCATGCAGGTCCACGCACGTGATTATTTAGCAGGTCTATGTACTCTCTTGTGAGTCCGAAAATGCTGCCGTTCGTGCTATCGCTGGGCATGAGATTCTCGCATGGCGGAGGAAGGCAAAGCATTGTTACAAAGATTGTGCATGCTAACAAAGCAAGCAAGGGCACATCATCTTTCAACAAACGATAACGACGGAACTGTTAAACATACATGAACGTATTACATTCACGTATTATTTTCAGCCTATCCACCCTATCGTTATAAAATTCACTACAGACCAGGTTGGCACGAAACCGTAACATCGACGAAAGGCACCATACATAAAATACTTGATGAACAAATAATACTTAAAGGTTAAATATAACTAGTTACTCGCACAAAACTGCTAACATCCTACAAACTATTTTCCTATACCGTGAACGTGGAGATGCAACCGGCTGGTAAGCAGACCTGCAGTCGGACAACGAGAGACGGAAATTAGGAAACGCATAATAAGAAAGAGACCGAATGCAACACGACTGCGAATAATAAAGAAATGGAAACCAAACAGCGAACAAGACAACCGACGATTTGAGTGTCGCGCACCAAACATCCGACTGTGCTGATGTTCGTGAGGGAGCTCAACTGGATACATCGTTCAACAGATTTCTGCGGGCACAAGGACAATCCGGTCAGAATATTTCCAATAAAACAAAATACGTATCGTCCGGTGGGGTGGGTTGGAATCAAACCAACGAACTTGCTCCAGTCCGAAGAACTGGGGAGACGCATGTCTCTTCCACCCCAAATGGCACAAACAAGTAGCGAAAGATTGCGCAAAAAATACGCGTCAGCAAACCATAATAAAAATTCAACAAGAAGGTCTACGTATGCATGAATATCACAGTATACAGAAAGCACACAGAGCAAGACTGCACGAGGGCTCTCTGAGACCGCCGACAAAACTGAGTGGAGGACTTTTGAGCTCCATCCTCCAAATGCTGAAAAGTCAATACCGAGGTTGACGTTGAGCTTGACACACGCCTATCGCCTTCACCGTGTCCCTGCGCTGTCGATGTCGATGTCGATGTCGATGTCGTGTGATGACGATGACGATGACGATGACGATGAAAGGCTACTGTGTCACGTTTACCCCCCCCGACCCCCGCCCCTCTTTCGCCAACTGATTTCCGTTCTTCGATTTTTTCCCTTTAGTTCGATTTGAAAAAATCGCACGCACAAAAATGCCGATATCTCACGGGAAAAAAACATTTTTGCTTTTTTGTTTGGCAGGATATATTGCAATCAACCTGCCCCTCTTAGTGCCCAAATTTTGTTTTTTCGATTTTTGGGTCGATTTTCGCCATCTCTCAACTAGGAACTTTTACACCGCCGCCGCCGTTGCCTCGCCGACGTTCTTTAGATAGGTCCACGTGAGGTCCATGTGACCAGAATCCCCCAAAATGTGAAACTGTGCGTCGGTCCCATAGGCTTCATCACGGGTCCATGCCGTCGGTCCGACAGTGGTCCGATGTATTATTTGGCAAGTCCACGCGAGGTCCATGCATGGTCAGACATTTTTGCACCACATGGACCCGGACCCACGCCTAGACCAAGCGTTTTTTTTTGTAAATCTCGGGGACCCGCCGATTTTCATGGGGACAGCGTGAGAGCGAGCCTTTAACACTGGTCGGTCCAAGTGAGGTCCATGTGTAACGCGTAACCCCAAAATGCACTTTTTTAAGCAAAAAAGGGCAAAAACACCTGTGCGTCGGTCCCATAGGCTTCATTACGGGTCCATGCCGTCGGTCCCACAGTGGTTCAACGGGTTATTTGGCAAGTCCATGCGAGGTCCATGCATGGTCAGACATTTTTGGACCACATGGACCCGGACCCACGCCTAGACCAAGCGTTTTTTTTCCTTACCCCATGGGGGCGGGCTGTGTTCCACCTAGGGGACCATAGGGTTTATTAGGGTTGCGGCGTATTGCTGCGGCGGATTCCCGGGACGGGTCCGTGTGGGGTCCGTGTGGGGTCCAAGGCATGGTACCGACGGGTCCAAGATGTGGGACCGGTTATGGACTAGGTGGTGCCCCATCGGTCCGAGCCCCCGCCCTCGTATTGTACTGCTCAATTTGAACATGTACTCACCCGAGCGTGCTTCGTGTATGTATGTGTGCCAGGGAACACTGGCCATGTCAAGCCATTCGATTGGTATATTGTATTTATGCCCAGTGGGGCAGCGAGATGGAAATGGGATCGGAAGGGGACTCCCGAGCCATTGACTGCGTACTATGGGGAGCGAAAGCCTGAGCTCGATTATAACTGGCAGCATATTATCGTCCACCCTTCTGGAGCGCTACGCCGCTGGGAGCGTAATAGGAGCGGCGGCTGGTTTCTGGAAGACGCCACTCGAGCGAAGGAGCCTGTAGCGCCATTTTCATTACCGCTCAGTAATGCGTACTGGGAGAAGGCGAGGGTGAAGGACGAGTATGAGTATCGCGGGATTCCATACGCTGGGCGTAAGAGCGCGACGCCTACGAACAGTGACGATTCGGGTACAGGTGCTGTGACCTGGAGTAAGGAGAAGCTACCAGATTCGGATGACAATGATGACGCGGGTGTCACGGACAGTAAGCATGACATGGATACTGCCAGTCCGAAATGGGTTATGGGTGCCTGACTCGCCTGAATATGACGACACTGAGGATGACGTCAGCGAGTTCGATGACTTGGTAGCTGACGATGCTGAAGAACAGGCTGAAGCTCGAAGGTTGAAGAGACTGGGACTGCAGTTGATCATGGATGATAAGGGTGAACTTATCTGGGTGCCAAAGGGCACCTCCCCGACCTCACCCGTTCAGCCAGAGGATCCGCCTATCACCGAGCAGAAGTCTGAGGCCATATCTGAGGATGCTCCAGCCTCTCGGTCTGTGGTGGAGACTGTTCAAGTACAACCGAAGGAACCATCTGGGCCAGATACTTGATTGACTTCAATGAGTGAAAATAATGCTGGGGTGTCCGAAGTGACGAAGAGGCAACCCAGGAAATATCCTGCCTGTTGGACAGCTGAGCACATAGCTTATTTGGAATGTACCCGAGGCCGTGACAGTGATGATGAATGCCTATTCTACTAATCTTACGGTGGGTTAACCCGCCGTAAGAGAAATTTTCGGCGGTCTCTAGTGGTGGCGTTATGAGGTCTACGGTGTCAAACCTATCGATTTTCAGACAGTTTATGAGTTGAATGAAAGCTGAGGAACATACTATGGATGGATGCGATGTGCCCCATGTGTGTAATGCGCTCGCGAAGTGGGGGGGATGTAGCGGGTTCCGATCATATATGCTTACGGTGGGTTACCACATAATTTTGTATATTGGTAGACATGTGGCCTTCCTCGATGGCCCTTTGGAAATTTGGAGACCCATGTTGTCAAGTTCTCGAGCTGATCTTTCTGCAGTGTCTTGTCAAAATTTTCATTCGAGGCCATCTTGACCCTCAAAATGCCACGCGAAGTGAGGGTGGTATGACGGTTTATTACGCTATATGACACGATTTATATGCGATAATTGGTTTGCCGGTTTGAGTTTGTGTTTTCAGGTTAACAAACCCGGATACAGCCGATATAATTCTTCGCGGATGCCTCTTGGGAGTGTCTAAAGTCACCCTGCCACCATGAACATGACCAGGGGGTCAGTTTAGGGGCTTAAATAATCGTTTTACTTAGGGTTGGGTAACCCACCGTAAGGGGTCCTTACGGTATGTAAACCCACCTTTCGTAGAATAGGCATGAAGAAGTGCAGGACGTGGCTCCTCGTAGGAAGAAGGCAAAGGCCAACAAGAGACAATGAAATCAACTGTCTTGATTAGGATTGTCCAAATGCAGATTCTCTGATTAGGATTTGTATAGGTGGCAGATGATGATATGCCAGCCGACATGGGACAGATCGATCAGAGATATGAAATGCGCGCTTTGAAAGTATAAGACATGAATTCTTGCCCTGTGGAGGCTGTTCTAGCTTGAAGTAATTATTTGGAGGAGCTGTTGCTCAACCTGTTAAAATACTGGTCAATCTTTCCTGCCATGAAGATATTGCAATTGCTTAATTGTAGCCTTGTTCAACTGTTTATCTAGAACATAGCAATTTTGTACACTGCAAAATTGCCGAGAACGGACCTGTGCCCCAAGATTGGAAGCAGATTTTACCTCTGACTGACCCTTGAGCTCTTGCTCGGATACAGTCAAGTGCTCACGAAGGCTTCACTTGGAAGTGGTATTGCTCTGCGCCTTTTGCTCCCTGCCTTTCACCCTGCATGAATACAGTCGCTTTACCAACACTGTTATGCTGCAAACTGGTCAGAAAGTGGGAGCTGAAGCCGCCACCAAGTCAAATTCACCGGGATTAACAACCAAATTGCCCCGAGCCGAGAGTGAAAAGTGGACAATTAACCAGATTGAAAAAGGAGGACCTCGGAGGCAGTTTTAACGTGGACAAAAAAATTCCTGGCACTTCTTGATGGGGGTTTTTCGTTTGGAACCTGGCCCCGACACCTGGGTCCTCACAGATCTCGACATTTTAAATTGGGATGGCCAACCGGCACGACAGAGGCAGAATTAGACAAATTTGAGCTCAACAGACTACATAGGAGGAAATTGAAGCCCAGAAGAATAGTTTTCCATTTTTTTATATTCTTTGAAGGTTAAAAATAGTCTCCACCACTGAGAACAAGCCAATTCGTCCGGATTGCTTCGGGATGGCCGGCAGGAATTTACCCAATTTGCCGATTTTCACTCAATTTTTGAAATTTGACCACCAGAAACAGCATTGCACACGGGAAAGCATATTTTATTGTTCACCACGACTTCCACTGCGACAATTAAATGTTTTTCTGAGTTTTATGGGGAATTTGCCCAAATTGGACAGATTTGACTTCCTCAACGGTCATATCTCCACTTTTCAGCGCTCAATTCACCATGATGCAGAACGCTAACACGGGGCGCTCACCTCCAACGTCGCCTACGTCTACACCCAGGCGTACGAGAGGACGACAGGCCAGTCAGCGCAGCACGAGAGGCGCTGCGGCCACTGGAGCCACTGGCAAGGGGGCGAAGGGCACCTACAAGGCGCCCTCTCTGGGTCAGCCGCCGCAGGCTGCGACAGCAGCAGGTGAGCCGAGCTTCCAGATACCCAAAAAGAAGTCGACTTTGTCAGCTGCGGCCCCTGAGTTCCACAGCACGACTCCTCTGGTTCTGGCTACTGGAACAGCTTGTGTGACACCTCCCATGGATGAAGCTGTAACGGTACCTAAGCAGCGCCCTAATCCGCCCCTGCGTCATGCAAGAGCGGCGTCACCACGGGTGCTGACAGTTGACACCCCTGGTGCAGGGCGGAACATGAGGGCGACCCCCCAGCCAGAGTATATTGCTTACCGTGGCGGGCCGGCCCGGGGCCGTAGCTCACCACTCCGGGCCGCATGCGGGCCGATGGAATATATGGATGCGGGCCGTGACGTTTGATATGAAAATACCAAAATTCATGCAAAATTATGCGATTTTTACAATATCACCATACTTAAAATTAAATTTTCGCGCCTGCGGCGGGCAATTTTGGAGACTGGCCGTATTGGCCGAAAGCGGGCCAGTGGATTTGCTGATTGCGGGCCGTAAAGAAAAAAATAAGCAATACACACTGCCCCCAGCGCTATGTCAACCTGATGACCACTCCTTCCCCTGGCATCATGCGACTGCCTGGAAGCCGCGATATGAGCCCTCCACCTCCGCGCCAGCGAAGTCCGCCTCGGGCTCGTGACCGGACCCCGCCACCGCCGCGCCGCAGGAGCCCACCGCGGACGCGCGACCTGAGTCCTCCAGCTCCGAGACAGCGAAGCCCTTTGCCATCTTACAGGACTCCACACACTTGGTCTGGAGCTACGGTGATGACCTCCCCGCACGGACAGCTGCCCACGCCCTTCAGCGAGAACGCGCCTCTGGGTGAGCCTGCTGGAGCGGCTTCTGCTGGACAACACCTACCTGCTGGCCTACCATCTCGCGACCCGATAGCAGTGCGAGAAATGGCAGGTGTTAAACTTCCAACATCTGAGCAGGACATGCAGAACGAAGCGCAGGGGCAGAAACCGGAACTCCGCCAATTCCCCTCCCGCTCCGATGTGGCCAACTGGCGAACGCGCCAGCAGCAGGGTGCGACTCTCGCCTGGACTCCGCGCCCTAACCAAGGGGGTGTGGGAGCAGCGGGGAGGTCAGAGGGCATGAACCAAAGCATTGCTGGCGAACCCACTGCACACTCAATGCATCCAACTCCCTCCTCAACGAGCAACGGGGAGGTGGGGGCAGCGGGGAGGACAGGTGGCTCCGGCTTGACAGGTGGCCCACGCCACATAAGCATACAGTAGCATATTCTGGGCAGCCGCTGACCTCGCCGATTACGGATATCGCTACGGAGAATAAGGTGACCGGTGACTCGCTGACATCACCGCTTACGGATAAGGTGATCGGTGACTCGCTGACCTCAACGCTTACACAGAAGGTGACCGGTGACTCGCTGACCTCACCGATTACGGATACTGTATCGCTACGGAGCATAAGGTGATCGGTGACGCTCTGGCAAGGTTATCGGTGACTTTTGAGTCAGAGATGGACAGCGAGGCAACCTCACTGACTCCTTCACTGACTCGGGCGACTACGGAGGCAGCTACGGAGGCAGCTACGGATACGGCTATGCTCGAGTCCCTGTCGAACCGCGAGTCCAGACCTCTGACTACCTCGCTGACCTCAACAACTACGGAGCAGCCAGTCAGTACAGTCAGTTCAGTCAGTTATGCCGACCTCGCGTGCAGGCGTGCCATCGGACTCGCCGCCTACCAGCCGCCTCCTCTCCCAGTCATCGAACCCCCTTCCCAAGCAGATGTCCTCAGTCGAATCCCAGTCAGAAACTTACCTCTGAGCCAAGACTCCGTGAACCAGCTTTCTCGCCGGGAGAGACGCCATCAGCGATGGGAACAGCACCAGCAGCGACTGGCAGAACAGCGCAGCGAGTACTCTTCTCTGACCCCGCCTCAGTCAGAACGCCCGCAGATGCCTCGATCCCAGCACTGAACCATCAGCATCAAGCCCTAATGCAGAATCAGATGATGTTGGAAGTATCAGAGTACATGCAGAATCTACATCAGCAAGTGCTCCAACGCTATCCTCATCTGATTTCTGGTCTACCAGCGGTGGGCGCTCCACCTATGACGCCATACCAGCACACCTTAGGATGGGCGAGCGGTTTACCAGGTGCACCGGCGCCAGCAGCTGGATCAGGTCCCTGGCTGGTACCAGCACCGGCTCAACCGGTTCCAGCACCGGCTCAACCGGCTCCAGCACCGGCTCAACCGGCGCCGGCACCATTACAGTCAGATCCACCGGTACCGGTTGATCCACCGGCTACCGGCTCATCGCCTTCTGACTCAGCCGATCCTGATCATCCGTCACCAGGGAACTCGCCCCCGCCCTAGGGTTCCCGACAATGCGCGTGGGTGTATATGACTTTCGCAATACGTATCTATTCATGGTGAAACTTTACGCACCACCCGAGCTCATCAGTCCGGACAGCCGCGAATATCATACGCACAAATCCGGCCACTTTGGGTTCGAAGCTGAAATCATTCAGCGAATTCGTTAAAATGTTAGGGTTCCCGACAATACGCGTGGGTGTATATGACTTTCGCAATACGTATCTATTCATGGTGAAGCTTTACGCACCACCCGAGCTCATCAGTCCGGACAGCCGCGAATATCATACGCACAAATCCGGCCACTTTGGGTTCGAAGCTGAAATTATTCAGCGATTTCGTTAAAATGTTAGGGTTCCCGACAATACGCGTGGGTGTATATGACTTTCGCAATACGTATCTATTCATGGTGAAGCTTTACGCACCACCCGAGCTCAT
Organism: Cymbomonas tetramitiformis; assembly: GCA_001247695.2. Classification (NCBI taxonomy): domain Eukaryota; kingdom Viridiplantae; phylum Chlorophyta; class Pyramimonadophyceae; order Pyramimonadales; family Pyramimonadaceae; genus Cymbomonas; species Cymbomonas tetramitiformis. The sequence goes on from LGRX02006176.1 coordinate 58,792, forward strand.
CAGTCCGGACAGCCGCGAATATCATACGCACAAATCCGGCCACTTTGGGTTCGAAGCTGAAATTATTCAGCGAATTCGTTAAACTGTGGGGCGGCTCACATACTCGGGGTACGATTCACATTTCCTTCACATTTCCTTCACATGTCATTACCATGTGCACATTTTTTCGGTAACATGTTTTCACCATGTTATTCACATATTTTCCCCATTTTGGTGCATGAATGCGATGTGAAAGTTAATGGCATATTAAGCTGATTTTAACATACGTTAATATGGTTTCCAAATAAATTTAATTTTTGACATGTCAATAACATGTTCCCTTTTTCACTAGTGATACCGCCTCATACTTTTCTAGACCCAACGAGACCCAAAGGGAGGGCCGACCCCCCTCCCCTCCCCCCACCCTCCCATCCCCGCCCACCTGGCCATCTTTCTCAACGTCTCCAAAAACCCCTGAATTCTTCGACTTCCCTCCCCACCACTCAGATTCAGCCACCCCTCCACTTACCCGGCCATGGCTGCTTCTCCATCTTCTAGAGTTTTTTTGCCTAGCACTTAGCTTTTTCTCTAGATGTCACCCCGCTGACAGGCGGGCTGAGCCCCTTTTTGTGGGCGCGTTGTAGCAGAGGGAGTAGCCCCTGGTGTTTTCACTAGCCTGCTTTGCAGGGATACTGCACTCTCAGGACTTTGGCCCCTTTGCTAGCGTAAATGTTTTATTATTATTATTATTTCTAGTAGTGAGTGTTGCTTGCAAGTTGAGGTACCCACATGGGACCGAACCGTGTGGTATATTTGTCACATGGACTCCACTTAATAACCGCATGGACCTGCCGAATAATCGTATGGACCCACAAAATAATCACACGGACCCGCCGAATAACCATATGGACCCACATAATAAACGCATGGACCCGCTTAATACCCACATGGACCCGCAGAATAATCAAATGGACCCGCAAG
>LGRX02006177.1:0-29286 GCA_001247695.2 Cymbomonas tetramitiformis
CTGAGAGTATATGTGATATCTCAAATAGTGGTTGCCCTTCTTCGGTGATCATCTGTGGCAGAGGCAAAGGTGCTTGGATCGAGTCGTTGTACAGCTCTAATCTGGAAACAGGCTGTACCGGATGAATACGGATATCAAGATTTCCGAAATCTAACTCATATGCACGTCCATGGCTAAGCACTTTGGAAATAGTGAACGGCCCAATATATGGCTGCTTAAAGTGTCTGCCTGCCTCCGTCAAACCAGTCCATTGAATAAACTCGGTCCGTAAAAGAACTTTCTGCCCAACTGCAAACTGCTTAGGCATGTGAGTCTTATTGAATCTGGCTTGGCTAATTTCTGCTGCTCGGGAAATGTTGTCTACCGCGTTGGCATGAACAGCCGAGTACTGGTCAAAATGATCTCGAATAGCTCTTTGTATTGGAACAGGAGCTTCTGGCGGAATAGTGATAACCAGATCATGAGGCGAAAGTGGTTGTGCCATCGAGTCGAGATAAAATGGTGAATAACCAGTTGATGCAGAAACGGTATTGTTAATTGCAAACTCCACCAGAGGCAACTTGTCCTCCCACGAATTGGCTGAAGTATCATTGCAACAACACCTGAGGATGTCCTCAATGAAGGCATGGCTTCTCTCATTGGCAGCATTCGACTGTGGATGGTGTGACGATGTCATGGACAATCTCGTACCAGTAGATTTCCACAGTGTCTGCCAGAATGTAGAGGTGAATCTGGGGTCTCGATCTGAGATGATGTTCCTCGGAAGACCATGGAGCTTGAAGATATGCTGCATATATATAGAAGCAGTATGCTGAGCTGTCCAGGTCATGCTGAAGGGAATGAGATGACAACGATGAGAGAATTGGCACATTACCACAAATATACTGTCGTGCCCATTAGTGGTGATAGGCAGATCAGTGATCCAATCAAGAGATACATCAAGCCATTTCGTCTTAGGCACGGAATATCGTATGTGTGCCTGACCATAAGGCTTGTGTCGCCTCGTTTTCTGGCGCTGACAAACGGGGCACTCCTGAATGTACTTGATGGCTGCCGTTGTCATTCCTGGCCAATAATATCGGCTACGCAGAAGATAAAGCATGCGATTTTTGCCTACATGACCAGAAATAGTGGCTGAGTGGCACTCATGAAGAAGAATGTGGCGTAGTTGTGTGATCTCACCGTCATCTGTGGGGACTTTAGCGGTTGGTGGAATGTACAGCTGTCTGCCATATATGGTCTTACGATAGATCAACCCCTGAATGAGCTCGAAGCTGTAGCTGCTGACTGACTGTGATGAAGTCGATGATGTCAGCTTAGCCAAAATAGTCTGTGCAAATGTGTCACGATCATATTCGGATATAATGATGTCGTGTAGCTGATGAGCTGATGAAGAAGATATAAGAGCAATGAATGTAGGATCTGCGGATGGAATGACTTCACTGATGTCCATATGATGAAGACAATCAGTAAGTTCAAAAAGTGTAGAGATACGCGTGAGTGCGTCTGCAACCTTATTCTTCTCGCCAGCAATGTGCTCTATACGGAAGTTGTACTCAGAGAGTTCGTCCAACCACCGTGCCTGTTTGGGGCTCAATGTGGATTTGGTCTGGAAATAAACCAGTGGCTGATGATCTGAGCGTACAATAGTCTCAGGAGCTCCCAACAAGATGTGGCGAAAGAATCGGAAGCCTTCCACAATGGCAAATAGCTCGATCTCGGGAATAGGCCAACGTCTCTGTGTATCGGATAGAGTGACGCTGTGATAGCCACATGGCTTCATACCTTTTCCTTGATCCTGGAGTAATACTTGGCCAACGTGTGTGCCTGATCCATCGACCTCCAAAATAGATGGCAGTTTCTGATCTGGGAGCTGCAATACTGGAGCGTTACAGATGGCACTTTTGAGGTTATCAAATGCCTGCTGCTGCTCAGAATCCCAGACAAATTCTGCATTATCTTTAAGGAGACGATTGAGAGGTTCAGCAACTTTGGAGAACTTTGGTATGAATCTCCTAAATTGACCAACCATGCCCAAGAATGACCGAAGGGATGACTTGCCATCTTTAGCCATACGGCGTAGAGGCTGCTTTCCAACGGTAGGACCATAAGACACTGGAGGCTGAATTGCCATGACTGCTCTGATCCTGTCTTCGATGATGGATAGACCTGCTTCAGATATGTGATGTCCGATAAAATCTATAGATGTGACGAACAACTCCACCTTGGAAGGTCTAATGAAGAACTGGTGATCTCTGCAACGCTGGAGAAACTGTCGAACATGCTTCACATGACTGTCAAAATCTGGACTGTATACAATAGTGTCGTCCATGAATATGACAAGGAACTGGTCGATGAAGTCGAAAAATGCCCGATTTCCTACACGAAGTGCTGTTGCAGGAGCATTGGTCAATCCGAAAGGCATAACTGTCCATTCATAAGAACCGTATCTGGTGCGAATAGCAGTTTTATGTATATCATCCGGATGAATGGGGATTTGGTGAAAGAACTGGTTGAAATCAAATCTACTGGACCATCTTGATCCCTTCAGCTGCTCTAGTAGGGTGTCATGTGGTGGTAGTGGATACGTGTCCTTGATGGTGATGTTATTCAGGGCACGATAATCACAACACATCCTCCACTTTCCCCCTGGCTTAGGAGCGAAAATGATTGGGCATCCATATGGCGATGATGATGGACGAAGGATACCCAACTCGACATATTTGATGATTTGCCGTTTGAGTTCCTCCATCATGGGTGCTGGAATGGTGCGTACTGGCTGTGAAGGAGGCTTATGTCCAGGTTCGATGTCGATTCTATGATATCCACCTTCAAACCGCTCTGGCCTATGACCAGCCGGAAGATCCTCTTGGAAAACGTCTGAAAAATCGTCTCTCACTTGATCACGTGCTGCTGTGACCTCGGGGTCTTCCATTGTGGTGTCTGAGTCTGATGCTGCAAAGACCAATTCACCATCGACCTCGGAGAGGAAAAAGAGATATGCTACGGCTTCTTCAGCCGAACCACTGGATCGAATGCGACGGAGATGTTTCCTCATAGTGGTGGCACTGACCAATTCCATTTCAGGAAGGCCATCTAAGTTTGGAGTCTGCTCAACTCTGGACAATACTGTGCGAATACTGGAGCCTGATGAATGCTTCCTAGTGATCGTCAGATTTTTGGTCTGAAAGTCAATATGTGGATTCCTCCTCTCCAACCAATCTTGACCCAGAATGACAGTGAATGGTTTCATGTCAATGATGTAGAGATCTACTGAATCCTTATACTTGCCCAGCGTGAATGTAGCATTGGGAAGATAGGATGTACAGGGTAATTGGCTTCCTCCAGCCAATCCCACTGAAAATGATGAAGAATCTGTGGGAGGTATACCAAGCTGAGCAGCGAACTGTCTGTCGATGAAAGATGATGTGGCTCCTGGATCTACCAAAATGTGAGTACTCTGTCCATAAACTTTCCCTTTATACAACAACAGCTTCTTCTGTGATTTCAGCTGTGCTGTTTGAGACTGCATCTGTGCGATGTGTTCTGTGGGATTGTCCATCTGCTGAAACTGCAATGTCAGACTGGAAAGGACTTCTTCTGAGATACTCTCAATCCGGCCACTTGCTTCAGTGGCATCTTCAGGCTGATCTACCCTCGGGGTGCTCTCAACACCGGTACCTGTGCAGTACCCTGAGAGTTTCCCTGGGGAGCTGGAGCTGGTGGAACTGGATCTGGAGTTGCAACTGCTGCATTGATGCTGTGCTGACTCTTCAGTTCCTTGACCAAGGTGTTGATCGTATTGATGAGTTTGCCAGACCCATCCTTAGCACCCTGATTCTTCTGTGGCTGTCTCTGATTCTGAAAAGGATTCTGTGCTGGTGGCTTGCCTTTGATCTGCTTTCCATCATTGGTAGTGGTGGCCCAACAATCCTTCTCGATGTGACCTGGTCGATCACAACGATGGCAAGTCTTATTCTGATTCTGTTTCTGTGATTGTCCTTTTCCTTTTCCTTTGCCCTTGCCTTTACCACCTTTTCCTTTGTTCCGATTCTGATTGGAGTTCTGGCTGCCACTCTGATTCCAATTCCGATTTCTGTTGGATCTGTCATATGGCTTCTGGCCACGTCCTCTGTCCTTATCCTTCTTGGCTGGACCTCCAGATGACTGCTCCTTCTGACCCCGATAGTGAAGGGTTTCTGATTGCTTTGAGTGAATGACGTAGTTCAAATCAAGCAATATCTGTGTGGTTAGTGACCACGACATATTATTCCTTTCTGTTTCTGTCAGGAATCGTAAATGAAACTGTCTGCGAAGTTCCGGATCTACGCTGTTGACGAATCTGTCCTTTATCAACACATCTTCCAGTTCAACTGCTGCCAGTGCAGCCAGTGAAGTGAATGTGCGTAGATAATCTGAAAAAGTCTGGTTTTCCTGTTTCAGTGACATTAGGTGTTTTTTAGCCACTGATCTTTTATGGGGGTTACCAAACTGTCTGAGGAAAATCCCTCTGATTCCTGCAAATGTGGCATCTGGTTGATTTGCCACGACCTGGAAATAGTGTCTGTCGTTATTCTGTATGAGAGTAAGAAACACTGTGATCAAATCCTTATCATTGACACCTGGATAAGTGAACTGGAAATATCTGTCCACTGTTTCCAACCAGACCTCTGCGTCCTGTCCTGATTTGAATTCCCTAGGTGGCATCATTTTCACCTTGGGGACCAAACTGGGTGGAGCTGGTGGAGTTGGTGCTGGTACTGTATCTGCATCTGGATCTACAAAGACCATCGGAGGACTGTCTGCTGTATACTCTGTTTCTGGTGCCTGAGGCTCATTGGCAGGATCCTTGTACCGGCTCATATCTGGTTTCATGCGACTGACATTGTCATAATAGCCTATGTGGTCATATCTGGTTAGTGTATCGGCATAACCAGCGATCCACTTTGGAACCTTAAACCGACTGTATGCATCGTATGAACCAAGTATGTCGAAAAACCAAGTCGAATGATCTGGGTTGATATCAGGAATCTCATGCTCTTCCTCTTCGATAGTAACCATCTAAAAACAAAACACAGCACAAAAATACCTTCAGCTAATTGTCTAACTGAGTGTGTGTGATTTATATGTTATATATGGTATATCTGTATATTATGATGAGGTTATGCATGTACATATATCCACCTTCTTCCCCCCTCAAGGAAGTGTGTGATACAGTGGCAGTTGTCAATTGCCAATACCTCATTCAGCATGCATTCCTTATAGGAATCAGCTGTTACAGTTTTAGGGTTGCAGCCCTACAGTCCTTGGGTTGTAGCCCTGCAGTTTTTGGGTTGTTGCCCTACAGTTTTAGGGTTGTTGCCCATAGCATTATCATGTCTATGATGATTTAGCATGATATAATAATGCCAAAAAAACGAAGTTTTTCCAAATAATGGCGGCATTTTAGGGCATGTGTGGTTACAGTGGCCCTATTACCCAATACAGTGTTTAGGGTGTTACTTGATATCAGTAACCCTAATACAGGTAAAAAATAAGCAGTATAACGTTTTTGCAAAGGTTTTTAAGCAAAACTGCATTTAATACCGACATGAGTGTTAAGTGGTTTTCAGGAGGTGTGTTACACCCCTGACACACACATTCGATTTATAGGGTGTTACAGGGTGTTACACGCGTAGTGCCACTCAGGGATTGTTATTTGATAGCCAAATAATCATTATAGCAAAAAAAATCAATCCCAAATTTTCAAAAGATTCAACGTAGAACATTTTGACCGATTTTGCTTTTCAGCCAATATGTACACCCCCATATGTTACACACCTAATATATAGGGTGTTACACGAGATATGACCATGGTCATTATGTTTTTCTGATACCTTAATAGGTATAAAATCATAATTTAAAATAAAATGGGGTCGAAATTTCAATTTTGAAATTAAACGTGGAAGTTTTTCACCCATTTTACAGCTTTTTCGGCTATCTGATATATTGCCTCGGTGACATATCTTGGTGTGTGTGTGAGTTGCAAGCTAAACAAATGCTGCAACATTCTTCACTTTTGCACATGATATTTTTCATGGCACAATAGTGAATATCTCAAAAATTCAACATGTATGGTGAACATGAAATATGGGTTTTTCTGATTGAAACCCATGTAGGAAATTGCACTCTCTGGTGACATAAAGATAAATCAACTGCAAGTGGATTCACAGTTGTGTCAGATCCTAAGATATATTTGAATGTACACAACAAGTATATCAAATGATATCTCTGTGTTCAAATACATCTGGACACTGCTAGATATAATCTAAGCAGTATTTACACAACACCATGTTTGTGTGTGTATGTCCATAACCTTTGTCAGTTCATTTATGGTTGCTGATCTGAGTTGGTACATGCATGTGAGTGATCAGTTCTGCATCAACTGTCATAATGCAATGTAGATTTTGATGTTGCTCCAGCGATAGTGAATATGGCAGTGCTCAGCAGTTACCAGCTGCATATTGAGCACTGATACTGCCTTCGGGTCTGGAGATAACTCCATCCAGCCCTACAGCATGTTGTTTGATCCTGTTCCCTTATGTATCGCCATCGCTGACACTTCCACGCACATGTGTTTGGAAGTGGGATCTGTGTATTATGTATTGATACAATACTTAATCATTACACTTGGAGTCAGTGTATTGTCAACATGAATGCTAGTGTTTGTGCAGTGTATAGTACTGCTGATTAGTACTATTGTGTGTGTGTGTGTTGTTTACTTACAGGAAGCGCCTTTTTTGTGTCGCGAGGTGTATTTTTTTTGTCGTGTCGCAAACAGATCCGATTATACTCAACATTATACACCGACGGTTCGCAGCTTTTTCAAAAAAAAGCTGCAAGGCCCTGCGTTTCCCTTATAGGAGCGAAACAGGTTTTCCTGGAAAAAGTGACATCGACGCACACGATACTACCAGAACTGTCCACCTTTGGGGCCCTTTTTTACGGAAACAGTGTGATTTCCCTGTCAGATCGGGAGTAACCGCCCATATATAATTATATTGCAGTCCACACCGGTCACCTTAACCCCTAAACAGATTTTTGGGTCAAATATGACCCAAAATCATTCGATGTTTTTTTAGTTTGTTGGTGTTAACGATGTCGCTCGCTGCTAGAATCGCTCTTGCGTTGTTTGGGGCCTTGTGCACATGTGTATTCTTGAAGGTGAAGTACTTGCTTTTAGGTATATGCATGTTATATATCTCACATAGTATCATTTTCATCCATGAAAAAGTGTCAAATGATTGTGGAAAGCGATGTGTGAACAGTAAGAAATCGAGGTGAAACGAGGATATTCGTCGCCCTAGACGGTGGCATGGGCCTGAAACACATTTCGGATGGTATTTGACACCACCCACGTGATTATTCATCTCGTGTTATATCATATATATCCAATATAGCAGTGAAAAACACCAAAATGTTGAAATCTGTGCTTAAGTATGGGAAAACATTGAAAATGTGTGTGTTTTTTTGTTTTTTTGTTGTTTTTTCACACAATATTCGTCCAAACCGATATATAAGCGTGGTATCTATGCCCCAAGCAGCATACCAACATAAAACCCTCATCAAAGCCGATGCTTTGATGGTGTCCTGTGCGCCGAGGGATACCCATACCGTTTTTTATCAATGGTCAAATAAAAATTTACGTTTGGAAAACCCCAAAATGGTGGTGGAAATTTGGATATATTGGCGGGTATAATGCGTCAAAATGTGCGTATAACCTATCAAAATGTTGGGTCAATCAATACCAAAAGCATGGTTGAGTTGGCTAGCGCGTGTATGCAACGGACATCATTCATATGTGGCGAAAATCGATATCGCCCCAAAAAGGCCCGAAATAGTTTCATCTGTTTGGGGGTTAAGATGGCAAGCAGGAGAGTTATACAAATCGGTGGAGCATTGCCGCCAATCAGAGACGCATAGAATATTCCTGGGCGTAGTATCGAATTATGGATATTCATGCAGAAGTTATCAGCGCGACAGATTTCAGATGGCGTATAAAAGAGATTTCCGACTGATCGCCAATCAGAGGAGCCATGAGATTAGATAAACTCCATGAATATGGGTCACACGCGAAATACCATAAGCTGACTGTGCACGTACAAGGAGCACGTTTTTTGTATAATTATAGAAGGCGCACGTGCTACAGATTTCAGGGTGTTTTACATGAGATGTTTTGGACTGATCGCCCATAACCGCCAATAAGAAGTGCGAGCGCCTGAGATAGGCACCATGAATATGGGACGACAAGGGAAAGGGATCACACGACAAAAACGAGATGGTTTGCAGACGATGGATAAGCCAATCAGCGACGCGATCAGTTTCGATTTATATATTGGTAAATTAAAAAACTGCACCACAAAAAGCCCTTAAGTGTGGCTCCCTCGCGACAAATGCGATGCGACAGGTTCCAGACTTTCGCAACATGCTGACATGGCATGGGTTTGCGACACGACAAAAAAATTCACCTGGCAGACATGCTGACATGGCATGGGTTTGCGACGAACATTACAGTGTCACAGTTGACCCGAAACACTGTCATCAACTTTCATTCTGAATTTTCATCCGCTATCTCCATCCAGACATGGACCCACGCGGGCCGCGGCTGGCTGATTTCATATCAAATATTCACTCACACGTTAATTCTATAAGCTTTCATTTTGCGGCGCACCTGACACCGTTGCCTGCTGTGTCCCGCATTTTTGTTCTGCTGCATGTATCGCGCATACTAACTATTTCCCGGTTAAATCCCATCATCCTTGCTGAGTAGCGTTTCCTTGTTTTAGAAGTCACGTTCGTTGTTGCGCTATGTCCGATGCCGCCAGCAACATTCGGTTGCTGGCGCCCCTTGATTGTCTTCGTAGAGGGCATTCTTGTAGCGAGGCTGACTGACGGGCTGTACTGCTGCCCGACGGATTTGTTGTTGTTACAAGCCCTCACTGACTGATATTCTTCAGGAATTTGCTATTTGTTTTCAAGCGCCTGTTTTGTGTTCGTTCCGCGTGTTTCTCATATGGTGTTTTTTTTTCGAGGGCGATATCTGCACAGATTGTGCAGCGTGGGTTCGAGTCCCACCACCCTCACTGACTTTGCTCTCTGTAATTTTGCAGGATATCCGGTCACTTTTTCCTGTTTCGCCGCATTCCTGAATGCCTGTTTCGCATTCCTGAATGCCTGTTTCGCGTGTGTGCTGTTTCTCGTTGCGTCTGCGGTTGGTTTGTCGTTCATCTTATTTCTGACATGTTTGCGTTTACCGTGTGCAGGTATTTCAACTATTTCATGCTCGTTGGCGATACGCATGTTGCTGTGTGTAATTTGTGAAGAGTGTAGTTTGAGCTATTTTGCTTATTGTCTTCGAATGTTTGTATGCCTGCGTGTTTTCATGATGTTTGCAACATCTTATCACTTCGTTCTGACGTTTTAGCGTTCGCTGTGTGCAGGTATTTCAGTTTTACTTTTATCGCTGGCGAAATGCATGTTGCGGTGCCCAGCAACCTGCTTATCTTTTAGATTTTAGAAGTCAATCGTCTACAGGATTTGTTTTGTTCATACCTGACTTCACATTCGAAATAGTATGCACTGCACATTTATTGTAAAGATGTATAAGCATAGTTATGTAATGAATATAGACTAGACAATCGAGCATGCTTTGCTAACGTGAGCACATTCTCCTACCAATTGTTAGTTAGCTTGCATATGTTTTTTCCGTAAACTGTAATATTATGTTTATAGTCCATAATCTTCTGTATAATTTCCGTAAATATTCTGTCCGTAAATATCAGTCTCCTTTTTGTCGCTGCGACAATAATGAGCCCCCTACTCATTTTTGTCGCACTGCGACAATAATGAGTCCCGTACTCACTTTTGTCGCTCCAGAATATAATTGTTGTGTCGCATGGTGCGACAAAAATAATAGATCATGCGACAAAAATGAAGTGCTACCTTACTTACACACACTTTGCAAGATCTTTATGGATATCACAATATCCTAACAATCATGCAGATAGTCAGCATACCACGTACTGATTACATCTAACATGATATATATAGTTTAGGGATGGTTGTAATTCCATGATAATCTCATTACGAGTTGCTGATTGATTTTACATGAAGCTCAGGTGAGCATTCCTTCAAATAATCCACCATAGAATGTACGTGTTACCCGGAGAGCATCTCGGCTCCACCAGGGTACGACAAATTAATTATGGTGTTGTGATTATTGTCAGGCACCCTTTGCAACATGAATTCGAATATATACTAGCATTCACTGCAATATGCTTGTGCTCTATGTAATACAGCTGTTAACGTGTTCAAGCTGTACAGTATAATAAGTATGTACTATTCACAGAATTGCAATCATTCAGTCATAAGGTGTGTGCATGATATAGAAGTATATGCACTAAATATTGATGATTGCTGCAAGTGGAATAATTGTATGTGTGTGTGTGCTGATCTGCACACACATATTGTGCATAGATCATTGTGCTGCATGGCATAGTTGCATGGTATAATGATGCATGGTACATCTTGCTGCATGCATTTGGTATATACTGAATGGATAGTATATGCTGCAAGTGTGCGTGTGTGTGTGTGTGATATGGCTACACACACAACATATAGTACACAGACATGTGATTGCACAGCGTCCATATTTATCTGATCTCATCTACTTATATGTGTGTGTGTGTGTGGCTACACACACAGCATATAGTACACATCCATATGATTGCAAACTTGTATGTAAATCTGCCAGTGAATGGATAAACATCATCTCTTATGTGCAAGCATCACAGATTTTAAGTAGCATGCTGCATATATGTATACCATCATCGCGCATCGTCTGTTCATGATGAATCTAGCAGGTGTATGTATATCCTGTCAAGCAAAATCATCATGCGCGCGTAGACGAGTGATTTTTGCAACCATTTGTAATGACGAGATTTTGATGCGTACACTACACTGAAAATTAGTGCGAGTAGCGATTTATCAAAGTCGCTGTTGTGCGCGCTGCAATTGGTGAACATATCTCTGTCGCAGGTATGTATGGCATATGATATGAATGCCATTTCGCGTACGGAACATACACTGATGACGATTTGTTCATCTGCGCGTCAGTATGTCGCATATCGTGCAATTTTGCGAATGATAGCAGCGTATGTATGCGATTTGTATGCTGTATGCACACCTCTTCGCGCTGTTATACTCTGACGGTGATTATGCGAGCGTAAGCGTTAGCGACGGTATCTTCCGCGCACTTTGTCCGCTGTTTATTCCGCAGCGAGTGTAGTTATGCGATATATGTCTTATATGTGCGACTGCGGGCGCCTGTATGTATACGCGATCCGCGAACCTGTTGCACACACAAAAATACAATATATCTCTATTTGCTGCACTGCACACTTAGGTCCTCGTTCGTCGCGTGGACGATTAGAATACCACTCTTAAGGGTTCGCTTGGAAGCGATATGATATATCATATATAGCGAGGCTATTATGGAACGTTAATAGCTCACGCAGCGTTTGTGTGGATATGAGTGCAGTGCTTCTTCAGAAGTGACTGCTGTAGCCCAACGCTACCTCATTTTACGCAATGCCCCGCATCTCATAGATGCCACCACAATTGGGTTGTGAACCCAAGGCATTGGTTGAACAATCAGTATCGGCTGAACGAATAAGCCATATGATACTCGCATGCTTGTTCAGAACATGCTAGAAGCGAAGATGAGTTTTCTCCGAACACTTTCGGTTCTTCAAGACTTCATCTTGCTTTGTCATCTCGATGCCACAACCTGGCCTCTCGATGACAGGTGTCACTCAAGGTGAGTGAATGACAAATGGTATGACTGTACATGTCATAGTCGACCGTACTGACGACTGTCATAAATGTATGACGCGACTCGACCTGTACAGTCATGATCGACCATACTGTCGACTGTCATAATAATATATGACACGACCGACTGTCATAATAATATATGACATGACATGACATGACATGGATGACAGGTATGACACGTATGACATGTATGACACATATGTCATCGGTCATAACCCTGACACCCTTTGTTCGTTTATTATCGAAATCGGGCTCCCCAATCCGCCTAGGATCCTCCAAAGTAGCTTAAGGAGGGGAGGAAGAGTTGGGTGCACTATATCAGGCCGAGAATCGTTCGATTATAAATCGTTAAATCGTGGGATCATCGATCGCGCAAAGCGACGACGGCTAGCGCAAATAATCCGTAACGTAGACTTCGGATGCTTTGAATCGTCTAGCACATACATGATAACGTGTGGATCAATCAGTAATCCAGCGTAGGATTGTATCGCGAAAACGCTCTTCATTGAACCTTGGAACGTCACTCAACGATACGATTTCCGGAAAGGTGGGCTACATCCTAAGAACTGTAAGGTGAGGGACTAAAGTGGACTCAGTTCCCCCAATAACCTAAAAACACCATGAGGGACGCCTCAAATCGGTGTAAGAAGACTGGTACCAGCAAGAAGCGACAACAACAAAGACATCAAAGACATATACAAAGGTATGCCCGTTGTGAGGTCACAACTCTCTTAAGAGGGGAGATCTGTCAGGGTTATGACCGATGACATATGTGTCATACATGTCATACGTGTCATACCTGTCATACATGTCATACCATGTCATGTCATGTCATGTCATATATTATTATGACAGTCGACAGTATGGTCGATCATGACTGTACAGGTCGAGTCGCGTCATACATTTATGACAGTCGTCAGTACGGTCGACGATGACTGTACATGTCGCCAGATGATTATGTCACATCATCAGGCATCCCTGTCATCGAGAGTTCGTACTCCGAACTCGAAGATGACAGAGCAAAGATACATCTTGTCGATTCTTCAAGAACCATCTTTCGCTTTAGCATGCACGGAACATGCATGCGCAGCACGAACGAACTAGTCGTTTATACAATGTTGGTCGTTCAACCTACGTCTCGGGTTCACAACCCAATGGCGGTACCATCTAAGATGATGGGAGACGTAGGTACTTAAGTGAGGAAGCGTTGTGCTTCAGCAGCTCTGGATTCAGAAACTGCACTCACAAACCCGCATATACGTTCACTTGTGTATGCTGTTCAACTGCACAGTGATTATTGATAATATTGAATATTATAACAGGGCTCGCATAGCTCAGCCCTTATCACCCAACAATAAGTACTGTATGCTAAGTTTCGATGCTTGAGGTCTATCTCTCAGACCTCTACCTCACGCTGCTGGACAGCGACTGGCGTAAACCGGGGTTACGTAAGTCACTGTCCAGCAGCGTGAGGTAGAGGTCTGAGCGAAAACATCTCGATCTGAGCGGATACGGGATAGTGGTTTGTTCGACGTGAGCACGTGACGGAGGCTAGACACGTCATCATACCACGGATATACGAATGGAAAATATAAAAATTAAATTTCACCCAAAAAATATTTTGGTGAATATAAACCTTTGGTATATTCACTACATCGCGGCCCGATAATTGGATGAAAAAAATTATTCCCGCAAGACTTTTGGCTCTTGGTCATCCAGACCACATGCTAACATGACCTGGAAGCTATCTTCCTGGAATCATAAACTGTTTGTAAATACATATGGTATTTTGTCTATTGTACGATTTATACCCATGGCAAAATGTTATGCGGACTGAGAGTGTCACTGTCACAGAGAGGGAAATCAGATTTCAACTTGAATTTTCCAGTGTGCCACACTGTACTAGGGTACATCACGAGTCAGTACGAGAGACATACGTGTCAGAGTGACGAGTGACAGCAGCGATGACCGTCACCAACCGGTAATGATGACAGTCACCAGCATGACCGAATGACAGAGGTGACTGGCAGAATTGCTGGACTTTAGGTTCAGGGTTATTATTATGGGCTCTGATAGCCCCTAGCCTGACCCGTCTCTGATCGGAACCGTGACTCCGCTAGTAGCTAGGATGACAGTACAGTAGTACTGTACTGTCAGTCATCACTTCGTATTATCCGGGTTTCCGAGATGCATGATAAAAGCACTCGGCCGGACTGATTATGGGAGCTTAGCCAGTTTGTTTTACCCGAGCGGAACACCTGTTCTCGCAGGTTATGCGCGTCACCACTTCCCTAGTAATTCTGATGGCACAGCGCCGAGCTGTTGCCATGATTGGCTAAGTTTTGACACAGAGATGGGGTGGGCGCCCCCTTAGACAGTAGCTTTCTCTCCGCAGTATGGCCTACTTTTGAAGTGGAGATCAGTCTTTTCGGCATTTATTCGGCAGAGTATCGTCGCTGAGTATGGTTACATTTTACGTTCCGTTTGATCAGCGGGCAGGACACTCCGCGTTTTGTGGGTCGCTCCCACGGCTAGCCACTTGGCTCATGACCTGCTTGATTTTGCTCTTGCTTGCTGAGGCTCCTGCAGGAAATGGCCGCTGCGAGATTGCCCGTTACTGTCGCACCACTAGCCCGCAATCCCATCTCACCGTCATTTTAGAAATGGACACAACGCCAAGACCACGTACACGCGCTAGAGCGCGTAAATTAGCGACTATTTTCGATGATGTTGGGGCATTAAATTCGGCTACCCCTACAACGCCGCATTTGGATTCGGCTAGCGAGCCGGCTGCAACTGCAACGCTCGTGCAGCGGTTAAGGAAAGATTCTTTCGATGTACAGTGCGCGAAGACAGCAGCGACCAAAGTTTTGGGAGACAAAACGGCAAAATTTCATGGCAGTGAATCATCGGCTTCGGACATTTTTTCACAGCTGATTTCCGAAATTCAGCAGCTCTTCACGCTGCAGTCACAGGCAATTGCACCCCTGTTTGAGCTGACTGACACTGATGTTCCTGTCATGCCCACTGCCAATGAGCTGCTGTACTCTGTGCTGTTGCTGCTGACCGCGCCAGGGTCTCCCTGCCCGTAATTGGGTGGAGGCTTCTGGGGCTGATGTTCCTGCTGATGGCAAACGTGCCACCCTCGAGGTGGTGCGTATGCTCGCTGATGATTCGACTCCGTTCGAGTCTCTGACTGAGCTGCTTGAAGTGAGAATCTCGGATGAGAGTGACCCTGACTCGAGCATTCGTCTTTTTAACAGTTGTCTTCGGGATGCGCAGCGTCTGCAGACGCTGCCCGAAGACGCTGTTAAAAGGCAATTCCTCTCTGCCCTGTCTGGACCGGCTTACGCCACGCTGGTTGACTCGTTTGCTCGAGCTGACCAGCGTGCGGCTGTAAGTCTGCTCACCCTGCAGGCGCGCGTGCGCGAGCAGTACCGCTGCGGGCGGCTCTCGGGCAAGCGCACTGCGGGGCGCCCCATGTCCGTAGCATCTTGCACCACTGACACTGGCCTGGCTTCGGCCATCGAGCGGCTCAGTTCTCAGTTGGTCAAGTTGCAGCGGGACGTGGATTCCCTTAAGAAGGGTGGCTCCAAGCCACCTCATGGGAAACACACTCCGCGCGGCTTCCACCGACCTGGAGTGCAACCGCTTGCTCATTCCGCCTCTTCGGAGGTGGCTTTTGACAAGCGGTCTGGCACCTTTGTCCCAACGTGCAGGCACGAGAAGTGTCGCGCCGTTGGGTCGAAGCATTGGCTGAGTGAGTGTCCTCACAAGGACACTCACCCAATGACCATTTCGGCATCCTACTGCCAAGCCGTCGAGTCTTATGACTCCGACGTGCTTGCCCTTCGTTTTCAGCGGTACTATGACGCTGGGGATGAGGGGTCCATTGAGCACTTGTGTGCTCTTGTGGGGCAGCCTGAAATCTGTGAGCTGTCTGCGCATTCCTTTGCTCCAGAGCCTACAGCTCTGCAGCAGTTCAAGGATGCTGCTGCCTCTGCTGAGTCTGCGCCTGCCGAGCATCTTTCCATTGGCCGTGTTGCATTTGCTGAGGTCAGCGGTCCGCTTGCTGGTGGTGTCGCTGAGTCGACCGCCAGCAAGCGACTGCTTCCGAAGGCCTCTGCGCCCGTGCATGGTGAGCCGATTGACTTGCATGGGGTCAGCAGTGCCGCCTTTGTGCCGCCGTCTGCCTCTTTGGCTCTCGGCCCGATGGCTTCTGCTGACAGTTCATTCAAAACATTCAACACTATACACCCTGACTGGTTTGACATTGACCCTGAGCCTGTTGAGGTGTGTGATTCCGATGACGACGGGGAGGGCTCCAACTACCCTCCCGGTGTCTGTCTGACTGAGATTGAGGGGGGTGCACCGCCGACGGCTGCGGCATTTCGGCGGTTCGGCGTTCCCAGAGGCTCCAGGCCATTTGGCATCGGTGAATTTACTCTCAGTCTCTTCATGGTGGCTACATTTCTCTTCAGTGCTACGGCGATGCCGACACTCGTGGTCAGCGGTGGTGTCAGGGGCCTGGTTGAGCCCGGAGCCACTTACGACCACGGTGCGGTTCATCTCGGTGGTGCATTGCTGGATTCTCCTTGCCCGACTGTGGTCACCGCTGGTTCGTCATTGCCGCCGCGGGATGTGGCACAACTCTTTTCTCAATCGACCTCAGCGGCTTTGGAATCTGATGTTTTTGCCACTCTACTTTGGGATCCGCCTGACCCACTTGGGTCTGGTGGTGTCAGTTCTTGCAAATTCTCTTCTCAATTGACTTCGGATGCTTTTCTTGCTTGGAATCCGTCTGCTGAACTCGGCTATGCCGACCAGCTTTACAGTGGCTAAGTCTGCTTGTTTCAAACCCTGGAGGTGTGATTAGCCTTAGCCGCAGTGGTGGGTTGTGCGGGACAAGTCCCCGGGCACCCAGCTAGAAGTGTATCTGTTTCCAGTGCAATGCTGTTTGTTATCTGTTTATTTAGCTCCGCTTGCCTAGCCCTATTAGCTACGTCACAGCTCCGGGTGGTGTGCTGGACTTTAGGTTCAGGGTTATTATTATGGGCTCTGATAGCCCCTAGCCTGACCCGTCTCTGATCGGAACCGTGACTCCGCTAGTAGCTAGGATGACAGTACAGTAGTACTGTACTGTCAGTCATCACTTCGTATTATCCGGGTTTCCGAGATGCATGATAAAAGCACTCGGCCGGACTGATTATTGGAGCTTAGCCAGTTTGTTTTACCCGAGCGGAACACCTGTTCTCGCAAGAATTGACAAAGGTGACCGACAGAAGTGACTACTAGAATGTCCTAGTGACACAGTGAAAACGTTGAACGCCGTAGGGTTTGAGCGAGGCCAATCGGGTATCTCAAAAGATAGAAATGAATACACGACTCTCAGGCTATCTAAGCTCTGAGGCTAATAAATTCCCCAAATTTCGCTAAAATTCACCTAAATTTATTTCGCAAATTTCGCATGGAGGCCCCTAAATTTCTCGCGAATTTCTCCGCAATTTGGACCCTCTAAAATAACAGCCCAAATTTCGCATAAATTTCCCCAAGTTTTAAAGGGGTTTTACGGCGTATACCTGACACGTTTGATAGCTTGAAATGGCAGCATGTTATTATTACTTCCCCCGCCCGCTCAACGCGATATTCGAATTGCTGTGAGAATATGTTATTATTACTTCCCCGCCCGCTCAACACGATATTCGAATTGCTGTGAGAATATATGTTATTATTACTTCCCGCCCGCTCAACACGTTATTCGAATTGCTGTGAGAATATATGTTATTATTACTTGGACCCCCGCCTGCTCCGCACGTTATTCGAATTGCTGTGAGAACATGTTATTATTACTTCCCTCGCCCGCTCAACACGATATTCGAATTGCTCGAATATTCCACGACGACACTCGAATATACGAAATAATATGCAAACTGAATATATGAAGGTATGCAAACAAAAGAACTCAACAAGTACACAACAACGCCTGGAGACAGTTATCTGGAAACTCGCTGAGTCGCTGTTCAGCTGTAACCGAAGTAGGCTCCTTAGACGATCGTTGACCACCTAGCGATGATCGCTTTCCGGCTGGAGGTTTTTTGGGTATTTTCCGTGAGCGCTCATGAATCGCCAACGCCGGTCCACTACCACTTCCGCGGTTGCGCTTGAACCTATCGAATGGGTTTACGAGCGGCTGCAAACGTTTATCGCGCGCACGTCGCTCTAAGACAGTGAGCTCAGTCTCTTCAGTTTCTTCTTCCTCAACTTCACTCTCGGATCCATCGTCGTTATCCGCATAGCAACTAGCTAGTTGACTAGCCCAGCCTGCATCCCCCATTTCGAATGTTCCTGTGGTGCGGTCGGGTGCCCTGCGTGTCAAGTCCTTGCTTCTTTGTTGATATACGAACTCCGAGACCTTAGCACAAACCGTGCACTACTGTGGTTTCATGCTGTGGACGCGATCGGACGATTGTACAAACGGAGTGTAAGCCGCAGGATTGCGTAGGATGGCGTAAAAAGTCGCGAAATTCGCCGATCGCGTGGGTTTCGTCAAATTTCGCGAGTTTTGAAGATTTCGCGGTCAAATTTCGCGATTTTACCCCCCAAATTTCGCGAAATTTCAAAAAACATTGACCGGAGAAAAAGCACCCAAATTTCGCAAAAAATTTCGCGAAATGTAGGGAAATGGCTATCTGAGGCCGTCACTAGGCAATCATATCGTGTGTCACAGTCTAAGCTACCGAAGTCGAACTACTGAGTACAGGTAGGAAGTCACTGTACTGTCACTACTGTCACTGTCATACGTCATACGTGGTACTGAACTACTGAATCTCAGCACACCACCTCGGCTGAGGTGGCACAAGAATGTGAAACAGGTAGCTAATGCAAACTAAGAGGTCCCCGTCCACGGATCAGAACAACATCAACCAAAGGGCCGACCTGCCGCCATCCCCGCTTCCGGCTAACCCTCTAAAGTAACCGAATGCTAAAGTACTAGTATATGCATGCCAACTAGGTGGACTGCCACAAGGATATGAAAATAGCAACTGGTCTCCGCCAGATCTCGCTCCCCGATAGATACTCTCATCCGATGCTGCTCAGCTCGATGATCAACCAGTACTCGAGGTCATAGAAGATGTCAAAGAAGTACAGGATGTAGTCCAAAGGCCAGAATCCGGTCAGATATGCTTAAGGTCAGAGTAGAGCTGTCGGTGTCTAAGGTCTCATAGGGCAGGTCATAGGTACCAGTCTGTCCACGAACACAAAGTCCAGTCCAGGAGGGCACCACGTCAAAGGGCATCAATCCAGTCAGACCAAAAAGACCCCTTGCCCGACCGCTGCCGGCTCATAGGCCTGCAGCTCAGCCGGACAGAGGACCAGAGAACCTAGGAGTCACCCGCACCACTGGGGCGCGGGCGGATCACGTCCATGAAGGACTCGATCATGCTGATGATCACCCGCACCTTGTCCTTGAGGCCAGGAAGAGGCTTGGTGAAGATATCAGCCAGGTTGAGTAAAGTATTGATGTAAACAAGCACTGGGTAGTGGGTACCCAGCACACACCCACCCCCGAAAGCAGCGAAAACGGATCAACACGTGCTTAATCTTGGTGGATAGCATGACATTCCTCAGGATAGAAGAGGAGGCCGCCTGGTTGTCAATCATGACAGCCACCGGGAGCTCCAGCCTGGGAATGAAGGGTCCAGAGGTACCATACATGCCAGACCGCTGAGAGTGGTACTCCCGCGGACCGTCCTCATAGCCTGTGCCGTCAAATGACACCGGCACCGCATGAGGTAGGGCATACAGGCTGCTGTCAGGAACAGACTCAGCCTCCCGATAGTGTACAAGTGTAGGGGGGAGGCGGGGCCCATCTGACCATGACCCATAGCATGATTCTCGAAGAACGCGGCCGCCCTCTGCATCCAAGAAGTGTCAGCTGCAGGGAAGGCCGTAGACAGAGCCAGAGCAGACACACCCGGCTCCTGCTGCGTGATTCTGATAAACCCGAACATCTCCACAATCATATGGATAGCAGACATGGCCCGCTGTCCAACCACAGAGGCGGCCACATACTCAGATCCAGTGGAGGACATCTCAGCATCAGTCTGGCGGGCACACACCCAATGAAGCACCGTGCCGTTGAGGAACACAATGCCTCCCGAGTAGGAGCGAGGCACCCGTTGAGTTTGTCACGAGCATGGTCAGCATCCGAATACACCTGTATTGTGAGCACAGAAAGCGGTGCACTGGGGTAAGCATAACAGATACGGCAGTGCCGTGTGAAGTAAAGATACTGAGCCACTCTCTGAAGTGCCTCCCAGGCCTGAGCTGAGGGGCACGCGAGGAGAACTGTGCCAGATATACGACTGAGTAGTACACATCTGGCCTGGTGCACCGTGCAATCCACAACAGGGACCCGAGCGGTAAGAGGTACGGGGTGACAAGGGTGAGATCAGGGTGCTCCGGCTTCTGGATAACGAGGTTCACATCCATCGGATTGTGGAAGGTTTTGGCTGGAAGCTTGAACTTGGACATGAGCTCCTTGATCTGCCTGGTTTGGGACAGTGCAATGCCCCACCGATCATAGTCAACCGCAAGCTGCAGGACGGCTGTCATACGGCCAAGATTCTTGCTCTTGAATGCCGCCTGGAAAGCTGCCCAGAAAGCCTGGTGGAATGCATCATCACATGTCAGCCCGAAGCCATCCATCCACGTATACAGCCACGGCCACGAAGGCTACGAACACAGAGGTCACAATATAGTAGAGGCACGGGTCATATGTGGACTGGGTGAAGTGCATTCCCTGATAGGTGAAGGACTTCGTGAATTTGTTGGCCAGCTTCTGCCAGGAAGCACCAGATGTCCGTAGCCCGTAGAGAGCATAGAGCAGCTTGGCATAGCCATATCTGCCCTTATACTTATATCCAGAGGGGAACCGCACATATATAGGAACCTCCAGACGGGCATGAACAAAGGCCTGACTGACGTCAAAGTGATAGACAATACAAGGTAAGGTTTGCGCGGAGTCCAAAAATGCAAAAACTTTTCAAAATCTAGATTTTGAGATGCGAGCGCTTTAAGTTTGCGCTTAAGTATGGTTAAGTATGGGGGGTGACCGAGCGGTATCGACCATAACTTTTCATTAACGTGGTCAATTTGATACCTGAAGCGCGCAATATGTACAGGGTGCTATGGGCAACCTATTTATCAAATAAAAGATTTTTGAAAAGTTTTTGCATTTTTGGACTCCGCGCAAACCTTACCTTGATATAACCCCCATACCAGCAAAGATAATAGACAGGATGAAGAGAAGGCGGAAGGTGGGCAGGTCTGCTACCGTGCATGCAGTCTCAGCCTGGGTGTAGCCCCAGTGCTACGTGGCTGCCACGGCCATCCGAGCTTTATGAATTTGGACGGGCGGCAGGCCATCCCGTGGCTTCCAGGGTTTGTTCAGCACAAAGATGGTGCTGGTGGCAATCTCACCGTCCGGGAGCTCCTCCACCGGCTCTATCTTACCCTGGTCAATCAGAGGCTGCACCTCCCCACCGGTAATAGCCTCCACCCACTGAGCCTCATCAGGCATAGACAGTGCCTGGCGGTACCCGCCCGACAGTGGCAGATCAGGGGCCGCAGTATGGTATAGGCGCTCGGCGAGGTCAGTAGAAATATGACAGAAGCTGAGGGTGCCGCCGGCAGGCAGTGTACCGACCGTGTCCTCTGGTGGGACCACATAGTGCGGAAGGAGCCACTGGTCCTGCCCCGGGTGGTCGGAGAAGGGAAGGTGGCAAGCACTGTGGGTATCAGGGAACACCACCAGACTGGCACGGAGGTCCATGGCATGGGCACGTGGGGCAGCCACATCACCGTAGGTCATAGGCCGGAAGAGCACCCCATAGGACTTGGACCGCCTCATGTCTGTCGATACAATGAGTGCCGGATACAGCGGATCACCGCGGGCATCCTGAGCCTTAGCCAGAGTCCAGAGCGGGTAGTATTGGTTGCCACAGTCAATGACCCTGCGGCGGTCCAGCCAGTGGACCAAGTCAAACCAAGCAGTGCCTGCAGGGTCAGCCATTACCGGAATATCCAAGTAGGAATATGAATAGTCCTTTCACGAAAAGTATCCGTAGCGTAAGTATCGCCCCCAGGATGGAATGACTGTTCGATCGTGGGGACGATTCGCCATTTCTTGATTTATCACCCGGACATGTCATATTTGACGTAGCGTGTGTATCGCACCCACGATCAACTGCTGCGTCGATCGTGCGGGCGATTCATAAATTTCGATTCAAGATTCGATCGTGTAATGATTTATCACCCGGACATGTCATATTTCACGTGGCGTGTGTATCGCACCCACGATCAACAATTCGTCGATCCTGCGGGCGATTCATAAATTTCGATTCAAGATTCGATCGTGTAATGATTTATCACCCGGACATGTCATATTTCACGTGGCGCGTGTATCGCACCCACGATTAGGTGATGGGCTGATCGGGAGGGCGATAATGCATAGCCATGAATGTATTCACAACATCTTCCGGGTGTCATCTGAGCGTCTTCCTGTTATTGTACGCAGGGCCCGCCGTACCAAAGACCGACGAATTCATTCGACGCGCGGGCCAGCGACACGTCTTGCTTAGCACGTGTAAGAATGCGGCCAATCTTCAGGAAGTGTTGGAGGAGGAAATCGGCGAAACCGGTGTGAAGTTAGTCACAATCCAGTGTTGGCTACCTAGGAATCTGTCATAGGGGCCTGCACCGGGACTCCCGGTCAGGGCTGCCTAAACAGATTTCAGCATTGCAATACAGGAAGCGAGTTGTGGGCAGATGTATTTCACAATTGCACCATGCGTGTTCGACATGCAGACGATGTAGAAGGGAGCCCGCTAGATCGCATCGCGACATGCGAGCACGACGACGTCTGCAGATATAAATGTATTAAAAGGAAGCACGCTGTGCCACTTGCGTATCTTTATAATTGTAGCATGTATGCGCGTCCACACAATGCATATAAAGTCAGAAATGTATGCACGAATTGCCACTGCGTTTATGCAGTTTAGCGACGACGGTTGTAAATACATGTGCGCCATGCGCAGCGGATGCAGTATTAGTCTATTAGATGGAGCGCTGGCGCTGCGACACTGTTGGATAACGGATATATCTATACCAAATATATAAACTTCGTATATATATACCCGCATGGTAGATGATCAATATTGTAATGCTCATGCAATATCTTTGGATGCGGCACATGATATATAATCGATATCCAATATATGCATACTAATAATAATAATAATAATAATAATACATTTACGCTAGTAAAGGGGACAAAGTCCTGAGAGTGCGGTATCCCTGCAAAGCAGGCTAGTGAAAACACCAGCACTAGTGAAAAAGGGAACATGTTATTGACATGTCAAAAATTAAATTTATTTGAAAACCATATTAACGTATGTTAAAATCAGCTTAATATGCTATTAACTTTCACATCGCATTCATGCACTAAAATGGGAAAAATATGTGAATAACATGGTGAAAACATGTTACCGAAAAAATGTGCACATGGTAATGACATGTGAAGGAAATGTGAAGGAAATGTGAATCGTACCCCGTTAAGAGTATGTGAGCCGCCCCACATTTTAACGAATTCGCTGAATAATTTCAGCTTCGAACCCAAAGTGGCCGGATTTGTGCGTATGATATTCGCGGCTGTCCGGACTGATGAGCTCGGGTGGTGCGTAAAGCTTCACCATGAATAGATACGTATTGCGAAAGTCATATACACCCACGCGTATTGTCGGGAACCCTAACATTTTAACGAATTCGCTGAATAATTTCAGCTTCGAACCCAAAGTGGCCGAATAATTTGTGGGTATGATATTCGCGGCTGTCCGGACTGATGAGCTCGGGTGGTGCGTAAAGTTTCACCATGAATAAGGTGGCCGCATTACCGGTAATTTGAAAGTGGGGGGTGGTAATACCGGGTAATTTACCGGTAATTACCATACGTGGTAATACCAGGTAATTACCGCCTGCACCAGTTGACCCAACTATTGCATACGAATTCCGAATTCGATTTTTTCGGTTCCTATGGATACACAATGATCATAGGAGATAGTTGAGTGCATAATGTCCCCCATGCTCGACCTTGCGCGGTCACAAAATAGCAGAATATTTTACAGAGAAGTGCAGACAGAAAGCCCCGAGGCACAAGTATACCCAACTATTGCATACGAATTTCGAATTCGATTTTTCCGGCTCCTATGGGTACACGACGATCATTGGAGATAGTTGAGTGCACAATCTCCCACATGCTCGACCATGCGCGGTTACAAAATAGCAGAATATTTTACAGAGAAGTGCAGACAGAAAGTCCCGAGGCACAAGTATACCCAACTATTGCATACGAATTCCGAATTCGATTTTTTCGGTTCCTATGGGTACACGACGATCATTGGAGTTAGTTGAGTGCACAATCTCCCACATGCTTGGCCATGCATGCGCGGTCACACAATAGCAGAATGTTTTACAGAGAAGTGCAGACAGAAAGTCCTGAGGCACAAGTATACCCAACGGTATAGTCGGGTACGTTGTCGCAGTCCAAGATCTTATTGAGGAGCTTGCCCGAGTTGATCCTATGATAGGCCGTATTGGTCTTGAGGGACTCGTCATACTTGCAGATGAGCGTGGTCCGAACGTTCAGGGCACAGGACTTCTTCGGGTTCAGAGTCACGTGGTATTGTGGGACGTCGCAAAACAGAGACAAGAGGAATGCGTGCTGTGGTCCGAAGCACTGCCCACGTAAAGGGGTCTTCAAGGCGTCCAAGATATCCTGAAGAACTTTATGAGTAGTGCCGTGGGAATCCTTCCAGTCATGTAATGTATCATCCCCAGTCAGGGATATATGGTGTCACCTGAGGCCATTATCGCCACTTCGTTTGCCTCTCCCGTCGCCGTGTTATTGATTAGACCAAGACCTGGCCAAAAATGGCTTTTTGTGTTGGAGGTCGAGTCGTGTCACTCCCAGCCGCTGATCTGGAGTTTTTTGGTAAAATCGATGGTAATTTGACGAAATCCCGGTAATTCACCATGGTAATACCATCTTACCGTGGTAAATTACCGGGAATTTCTTAAGTATGGGGGGGGTAAGACAATTTTGGGGCAGGTATTACCGGGTAAATTACCGGTAATTACCGAGCCGGTAATTTACCAAAAAAATTACCCGGCCACCTTAACCATGAATAGATACGTATTGCGAAAGCCATATACACCCACGCGTATTATCGGGAACCCTAACATTTTAACGAATTCGCTGAATAATTTCAGCTTCGAACCCAAAGTGGCCGGATTTGTGCGTATGATATTCGCGGCTGTCCGGACTGATATTCAGGCGAGGCTGAATTTCAGCTCATATATAGCCTCATATATAGGCCGAATTTCAGCTCATATCTAGGCACATATATAGGTTGCATTTCAGCTCATATATAGCCTCATATATAGGCTGAATTTCAGCTCATATCTAGGCACATATATAGGCTGCATTTCAGCTCATATATAGCCTCACATATAGGCTGAATTTCAGCTCATATCTAGGCACATATATAGGCTGCATTTCAGCTCATATATAGCCTCATATATAGGCTGAATTTCAACTCATATATAAGCTGAATTTCAGCTCATATATAGGCTGAATTTCAACTCATATATAAGCTGAATTTCAGCTCATATATAGGCTGAATTTCAGGTGATATATAGGCTGAATTTCAGGTGATATAGGCTGCATTTCAGCTCATATATATGCTGAATTTCAGCTCATATATAGGCTGAATTTCAGCTCATATATAGGCTGAATTTCAGCTCATATATAGGCTGAATTGCAGGTGATATATAGGCTGAATTTCAGGTGATATATAGGCTGAATTTCAGCTCGTATATAGCCTCATATATAGGCTGAATTTCAGCTCATATCTAGGCACATATATAGGCTGCATTTCAGCTCATATATAGCCTCATATATAGGCTGAATTTCAACTCATATATAAGCTGAATTTCAGCTCATATATAGGCTGAATTTCAGGTGATATATAGGCTGAATTTCAGCTCATATATAGCCTCATATATAGGCTGCATTTCAGCTCATATATAGGCTGAATTGCAGGTGATAAATGCTGTGAATCCTCTCGGTACATCATTAGTCACTGAAAATGTTTGCTACAAATTTCAGCATACATTAACATTGGTTTCCCTTCCTTTCCATATGATTCTCACACCTTTGTAATATTCATGTTTTTGATATGCCCTTCATATATTCTTCACACATTTTTAATGCATTCTTCACACAATATTACTATGTTCACATATCATATTCGTATATACGAGCTGAAATGCATGATACTAGCTGGGTGTGTGAAAAGCATGTTGAATATTGCAAATACATACGAATTTTGTGTTAAAGGTGTGTTAAAAGTATATTATAATACTACTGTGGGCTATACGCGCACAGAATGCCGCTCAAATTTGTTTCACACGCAGAGATATCACACGCCAATTTTATGCACGGGTGAACTACACAGTCACACTGTCTCTAACTGTCTTTAACACACTAGTACATCCGTCTCCTCGGTATCGTTGTCCGGAGGCAGTTCCTCGCTACCTATTTTACGTACGGGTGAAGTAAGCTATGAATAACCAAGCACTGGTGATGGATATCATTAGGGTCATCAGGACCTATGTAGTCCACGACAGATATTATCCTGTCAACTGCAACCAGCATTCGACCACTCACGTCAAACTCCACTCGGAACTGTACTGAAATGAGCCCGTCTGCATCACACGTGTGTTGTACTTCGTCGATGAGAGCAAGTGCCCTGTTCTCGATAACTACAAAAGCAAGCAACGTCCCGTACATGGGACCGTCAAAATACACCAACGGACGTTGACGACTATCGTAGACATCACCGGATGAGAAAAACTTTCGATAATAACGCACACCGTCAGCCATACAAACAACCGGAAGCTGGCCGTAACGTAGAGATACACTCTCAACGGTTTCTTTGAGAAACATGCGCGGGGCATAAGCTTTTCCAGAAACTGTGGAAATCCCGTAGGAATATGACTGGCGAAGGATCGCACTCTGCATGAGAATGTAGTTGGCGATCACTTTGTGGGGGTCCTTTGTGGCGTGATACCGGGTCACGCGCTTTGCAAACTGCATACAACGCTCGACCCAGCTTTCCATAATGTAAGAAGTCAGCCCAAAAAGTCTTCTTGATCCAGCAGGTGTGCTATAACTTGGTGCAAGTTGTGGGTAAAAAACGAGACTGAAAAATATTTTTCAGATAGTTTCGCAAAGTCATCCAACCAACTCTGCACTTTACGACGAAGCAACTCACACCGCTTGAACCGACGGCACAGAAAATATACACATACTGCTATATTATGCAGCAAGAGCAACAAATGCCATTGGTATGGCTTTAAAAGGCCTCGGTATAGGTAAATTCCATACCCGCATATTAAAGACTTAAGTTGCTCGAATGAGTGAGATAACAGGTGCAAAACCGGGTTTGCAATTTCGCGGGAAGAATATTTGCCAAAAATGGCAGAGCCACGTAGAACTGCTACCCTATTAGTGACGATCGATTTTCTTTTTTTCGACATGTCCGCGTGTATCCTGATGAAAAAACTCTTGACGACGCCCTCGGTGAATTTGTGACACACAGGAATTAAGACGCTGTGCACGAGATCAAAAGTATCCAGCTCAGAAAGTCGCGAAAGGAGTGTAAAAGGTCGGTGTGGGGCGTCACTTTCACTGAGACGTTTGAGAACTTTGGCGCTGTACCTTGGAGCATCTCTGGCGTGCCACATCTCGTCGTTACCATGCCGGATGTATTGAGCCGACCGCTCCAAGTATCCCAGCCAACGTACTGCGCCGTGATACCAAATTCCTTGAAAACAGCATCGGTCACACCCGAAAACTCCCGCGTGTCCTTCCCACGTTTTTATCTTCGCGCCAGCCGGAGTATCTGCAGACCATGCAACCAGGAAGGGGATATGGTTAAAAGACCGACCGTTTGCGTCGGTCACTTGAAAGCCAGTACAGAGACGTGTGAAATCGTCGACGATGCGATCCACGTAAGTCTGAAAACAATGACCTTCTTCATTTGGCGAAGTAGGGGGCTCACTCGGCCCCGGGATAATAGCGAGGCATTTAAAAAAACGCGACTTCGATCGCATGCAGCCATGCAGGTTCCAGGAACGTAAAAAGATAAGACCTAAACTGTAGGTCTTCCATTCAAAAGGCTGTACCCAATCTAGTCCAAGTTCATACAACCCATTGTCAGGATGGAAAAGATCACTTGCCACTTGGGCGGGGTCGTGGACCTGAGAAATGTGGCGTCCGCCCCATGCGTCGTACTCCGGTCGGAGTCGGTCCTGGTAGAGGTTGCTGCCGAACATCGGATCCAGGAAAAGCTCCTGCACCACGTATTCCACGCCAAAATATATCCAGTCAGATATGCCAGCAACAGCTGGAACCGTAAAGTCAGCCAATGGCGGGACACCCAGAACTTCCTTACAAGCGTACAAAGAGGGTGGATACAAGTTGGCTCCATCAATTTCCAGCGTGAGATCATACGTGCCCTTCAGGAAATTATCTATGGATGGCCGTGGGATATTACTCTCAGATTTAAATTGAAGCACACGGCTGGCTTCAAAAGCAACAGACCGACTGGAACTCGCTGACAAAGGATAATTGCCTCGCTTAGCCCAGGATTCAGTGACAATTGAAAAATCGGAGACGCTTCGGGTTGCAGTTCCCGGAAACCGCATCCACTCAGGCTGCTTCAGGCTATCCTCGCCCCCATCTATGAGACTAAGGCGCTGCAGCAGAGACGTCAGGCGGTCGGAACCGTCCAGAATAACACCGCTAACGACTTCAAACTCCTCATCAGTGTCAGAAACCTCAAAGGAAATTGGAGAAGCGCTGTTATCCACCTGCGGCTGTTGCGACATATATATGTGCCTAGATATGAGCTGAAATTCAGCCTATATATGAGGCTATATATGAGCTGAAATTCAGCCTATATATCACCTGAAATTCAGCCTATATATCACCTGCAATTCAGCCTATATATCACCTGAAATTCAGCCTATATATGAGCTGAAATTCAGCCTATATATGAGGCTATATATGAGCTGAAATTCAGCCTATATATTAGCTGAAATTCAGCCTATACATGAGCTGAAATTCAGCCTATATATGAGCTGAAATTCAGCCTATATATCACCTGAAATTCAGCCTATATATCACCTGAAATTCAGCCTATATATGAGCTGAAATTCAGCTCATATATGAGTTGAAATTCAGCCTATATATGAGGCTATATATGAGCTGAAATGCAGCCTATATAT
>LGRX02006178.1:0-17165 GCA_001247695.2 Cymbomonas tetramitiformis
GACTGAAGAGGGGTCGGACATCGTGTACGAGTGCGCGAGAATCTTCTTCCCGAAGCTCATCAAGCTGCACAAGCACTACGGCTTGCAGAACGGTACGGCATTCTCTTTGTTTGTGTGAATCGGTACTCTTGCGGGGGGTGCTGAGCATGCTTGCGGTGAAATTGCTTTTGTCTAAGTGGTAGCCCCCAATTTCCTTTTGACAAGCTCGACGTCCGATTGTGGGCTCTTCACAGGTGTCTCTTTGCCTCCGATCGTGAGGCAATTGACGGCAAAGGATCTTCAGGGTGACATCTTCCCCTCGCCGCACTACACGCAAGATGACTACGTCTTCGTGGACATGCTTGCTCGGTGGGGAGGGGGTGCGGCTGCAGAGCCGCAGGGTGGTGCGTCGGCGATTGCCGTCCCGGCGGTGGACGAGGGCGAGGACGTGGATACCGCCGGCACCCCACCGAGGAAGAAGTTGAGGAGCCAACTCGCGGGAGCCAACTCCCAGGGAAACCCGGCGGAGAGGTCGAGCCTCCCGCGGATACGGCAGCCGGCGGTTAAGGTTGGTAGGGGCTTGAGCTCGGGTGGCGGTGACCCGCAAACTTCAGCAAAGGGTCAAAAACGGGGGAGATCCTCTGCTGGCAGCGGAAGCATGCCGGCCTCGGGGCGTGCGTCAACGAGGGGCGCGGCGCCGGCGCCGTCAGCCCGCACGGTGGCCCCCCCTCAACCGCTTGTCGCGCTGTCGGAGGTTACCGAGGCGGCCCCACCGGTGAGGGGAATCACGGTGGAGGAGCTAACGGCGGTGTTAGCGAGGCAGGAGGAGGCGAGCCAGAAGATGCTGAAGCAGCAGGAGGCGCACTTCACCCAGCAGCTGAAGCTGTCTGAGGAACGCCAGCAGCGGGCCTTGGAGCGCCAAGTGGCGGACTTCATGGCAAGCCCAGGGGAAGATGCGCCCAGCGCGCCGACAGCCGAGGCACCTCCAACCCTCCCCCCCCAGCAGCAAAGCCCTCAGCAGCAACCTCAGGCGGTGCCTCAGGCGGTGCCGATGCTGCAAGTAGGACAGGAAGCGTCCCAGCCTCCCTTGTTGCAGCAAGCCTTCCAGCCGCTGCAACCCCAGCCCTTGTTGCTGCAACAACCCCAGACGCAGCAGTTGCAACAGCTCCAGCAGCTCCAGCAGCTGCAGCAGCTCCAGCAGCTCCAGCAGCCCCAGCAGTTGCAACAGCTCCAGCAGCTCCAGCAGCCCCAGCAGTTGCAACAGCTCCAACAGCTCCAGCAGCCCCAGCAGTTGCAACAGCTCCAGCAGCTCCAGCAGCCGCTTGCAGCTCCAGCAGCTCCAGCAGCCCCAGCAGTTGCAACAGCTCCAGCAGCTCCAGCAGCCCCAGCAGTTGCAACAGCTCCAGCAGCTCCAGCAGCTCCAGCAGTTGCAGCAGCTCCAGCAGCTCCAGCAGACCCAGCAGCTGCAACCCCTTCTGCAGCAGTCCCAGCCCACGCTCCTTCAGCAACCACAGGCCCGACAGCTCCAGCAGCTGCAGCAGCTCCAGCAGCTCCAACAGCTCCAGCAGCTCCAGCAACTCCAGCAACTGCAGCAGACCCAGCCATTGAATACCTCGGACTTGGGTAGGGCCTCGGGCGTCTCCATAGAGGAGTTGCAGAATTTGAGCCACCTTTGAATTTGAGCACCCGCCACCCGGCAACGGCTAGTGCCCCATGACTCCTGCAACTGCAAATAATATGCGTATCATTAGGGCAAAGTAAAAGTATGTTGTAGTCAGTTTACAGACGAAATTAGCCCCCCAACGCCCCGTGAATGTGACCCGATGTGAAATATCATTTCTCGATGCCTAGTAATAACTTCTAGATACTTCTCACAACTTCTAATAACTTCACCGTATCATTTGCATATCTCACGCGCCCACGAGACATGCATTTTCTGTTTTGCAGTCAGCTTACAGACGAAATTAGCTCCCCAACGCCCCGCGAATGTGACCCGATGTGAAATATCACTTCTCGATGCCTAATAATAACTTCTAGATACTTCTCACAACTTGTAATAACTTCACCGTATCATTTGCATATCTCACGCGCCCACGAGACATGCATTTTCTGTTTTGCAGTCAGTTTACAGACGAAATTAGCTCCCCAACGCCCCGCGAATGTGACCCGATGTGAAATATCACTTCTCGATGCCTAGTAATAACTTCTAGATACTTCTCACAACTTCTAATAACTTCCCCGTATCATTTGCACATCTCACGCGCCCGCAAGATATGCAATTTCTGCTTTGCAGCCATTTTACAGACGAAATTAGCTCCCCAGCACCCCGTGAATATGTCCCGATGTGAAATTTTGCTTCTCATTGCCTACGGATGACTTCTAGATACTTCTCACAACTTCTAATAACTTCCCCGTATCATTTGCATATCTCACGCGCCCGCAAGATATGCAATGTATGTACGGCAGCCCGTCCGCGACCTGTAAGCAGCCCTCTGGCCACTACAATTATCAAAAATATAAAATATTGCCTCTAGATGATTTCTTTTAACCACTAAGTACTTCTTGAAACTTCTTGCGACTTCTAAATGTCATTTTCATCGATTATGCAATCCGGGCCCACCTAGCCGTGCTACATGCCTCTGCTTGATGAGGAGTTCTACGCCGCGTGTAGGCAAACGTTGGAAGAATGCCGCGAGGCCGCGGACAACCTCCTCCCCAACCTCAAGTGCAAAAGCATACGCACAGATGGGGGAGTTCAGTGGAAGACCGACATCGAGGGTACCCTTGCAGCGGCACATGACGAAGAAGGACCACTACTGCTGGTATTCTACGCAACCCTCAGAGGGCACACGGTCAAGGTGCCGATCGACTCGGGGGCCTCTGACAACTTCATCTCGGAGCAGAGCGCTAAGCGATGTGGCCTCACGACACGAGCCGGCTCCGAGATGCGAGTCACCCTGGCGGATGGATCTGTGAAGATCACTGGCGCCACCGCGTACGCCAAGTTTAACACGCACACCACCACGGGCACCTATACGGAGAACGCCCTTGCCCTCCGGATCCTACCACTGGGCATACAGGTGGATGTTATCCTTGGCGGTAGGTGGCTGCGCAGCCACTCTCCTGTCACTCTGGGCTATGAAGGGAATGGCCCCGTCTCCTTCCTCAGGAAGTCCCGCAGTGGTAAGATTGGAGATCGCGTCACCATCACAGGCTGTTCTCCTGGGAAAGCATCTGGGGACAGGTCTCCGAAGGGCACGGCCTGCGCGGGATTGGTGGATGAGGTGTTCCTAACCCCTGCCCAGCTGAAAAAGTACCTGGTGTACGCGGAGACGCAGAAGCTACGCGGCAATGACGACCCGGAGATACAGCCCGCCTGGCTCATGGTGGCTGAGAAGTCCCCCGACGATACTGCTTCTGCCTTTGCAGCCACGGCTATCGACTCTGAGAACGCCGAACCCGCTGCGGATACTGAAGATGCAGAAGTGAGCCCTGAGTGGACCCTCAAGTTTCAGGACTTCTGGGGTGAGGAGTACAAAAAGGAGATGACGACTGCTCTACCGAACATCGATGGACTCAGACATGACCCCCAAGATGAAGCCAACATTAACCTGGACCCTGAGCTGAGCAAGAAGGGGCCTCCCTGCCAGCGCATCTACAAGAAGTCTGCAGAGGAACTCCGCCAACTCCGAGAACGCGTGGAGACTCTGATGTCCAAAGGCTACATCCGACCCTCTTCCAGCCCTTATGCAGCTCCCTGCCTGATGGTCCCTAAACCGGGGAACCCCAAGGAGCTGCGACTGGTGATCGATTACCGGCTCCTCAACCGGCAGACAGTTAAGGACAAGTATCCTCTCCCAGACATCCAGATGATGTTCGACGAGATGCAGGGTGCGAAGTTCTTCTCTTCGTTCGACGCGGTGGATGGCTTCTGGCAAGTACCGATGGCACCAGGAGATGTCGAGAAGACCGCTTTCACCACCCAGATGGGGTCATATGAGTGGTTGGTCATGCCGCAGGGGCTGCAGAATTCACCATCTCAGTACCAGCGACGGATGCAGCGGGCCTTGGGCCATCTCCCATTTGTCCGGATCTTCATCGATGATGTGGTCGTCTTCAGCAACCCCGCTGCAGAGCACTACGAGCACGTCAAGCAACTGCTCCTGACATGCAGGGAGAAGGGCGTCTTCCTCAAGAGGTCCAAGTGCCAACTGTTGAAGAAATCCTTGCGGTTCATCGGCCACTGTATCTCCGCAGATGGCTGCAGACCCCAACACGACAAGGTGGCTGCAGTGAGGGACTGGCCCGAGCTGGAAACGGTTACCCACGTCAGGCAGTTCTTGGGCCTGGCGGGGTATTACCGCAGGTTCATCCACTGCTTCTCCGAGATCGCTCAGCCCCTCACCCGGTTGACCAAGTCGGACGTACCCTGGGAGTGGGGCCCCATGCAGCAGTGGGCCTTCGAGGAGCTGAAGAAGGCCCTCACCTCAGCGCCAGTGCTCGCCTTGCCCAACATTAAGGGTGCCGCAGACGGCACAGCACCTTTCGTGGTGCAGACGGATGCTAGCGGCATCGCTCTTGGGGGAGTACCGATGCAAGACAATGGAGATGGTCTTGGACTGCGCGTGATAGCATACGAGAGCCGCCAGTTCTCAGCCGCCGAGCAGAATTATCACACCGGCGAGCGTGAGTTAGGTGCTCTACACCACTGTACCACCGTTACCTGGCGGCATTACCTCATCTTCACCAACTTCCGCATCCAGGGTGATCACCGCCCCCTTGAATGGCTGATGGAACCTGGCAGGGAGCTTAGCCGCAGACAGGCACGCTGGTACATGGATCTGGTGGAGGTGGGAGTCCTGAGAATGGAGTACATCAAAGGAGCGCTGCTGCTGGTACCGGACGCCCTGTCCAGAAGACCCGACTTCAAAGACAAGGACGTGCGTGAGGGGTTGAAGGAGGCAGGGGTGATCGACCCCACCTCAGATCTACCGAAAGACCCCCTGGCAACGCTGGAGTCCGAATACTTCTCCAACTCACCACCCGCAGCTCATCCCCACTGGGCCCAGACTGTTGACTGTTGGCTCTCAGCAGTGGAGACCCTCTCCGTGGCGGAACAGGCCATGGACATGGGGGAGACCATCGCTCTCGTTAACCCGAAGCTCTATAAGGGGATGAAGGAGGATCACCTCGACTTCGACATGCCTGACTGGCCTGCAGCTGAAATCGCGAAGCCGGTAGAAGCTCCACACAAACCCCCTGATAGAGCCCCACCCCAGATAAGGATAACGAGGAGTATGTCACGCGCTGGGAAGGCCTCTACGACCCCAGCGCCTCCGCAGTTGGCGTCACCGAAGACGCGAACGCCTATGTCACGAGCTGACGCATCGGAGGCGCCCACTGAGAAGGTGTCAACGAGCTCACCAACCCCGCAGCAGGCGCCCCAACAGTCAACTCCATCCCCGGTCCTTCACCCACAGAAACGGCAGGCTCCCCCAGAGGACTCACAGAATTGGCGTGTCCGAGCAGAGTACTCCTCGAAGTACGCCGAGAAATTTGGACCCTTCGATGTGGACGCCTGTTGTGACTTTGGCGGCCGCAACAGACAGGCGGATAGATTCTGGACAGACTGCCTTTCAGAGAAATGGAGGGGCCTTCGGGTTTGGTGTAACCCTCCATACAACTCCAAGTGCATTACCGTGGAGGCGATCTTGAACAAGTATATCGCAGAATGGAAGACAGACCCAGAAAACACCTCAGCGGTATTCGTTCTACCAGATCACCAGTCCAAGCTCCCCGCGTGGCGCAAACTTTTCAGAAAGGCCAATATGCAGATTGTGGAGGTCGTCCCTACTCATGATGACAAGGGCGAGCCCAACCAGTTCTTCGAGAACCCAGATGGGAGAGCCTTCGACCTTCGCTGGCCTGTTCTGATAGTACACGCCCCTCCCGCCAAACCACAACCAGCACGCGTGAGACATCCGCGAACAGCCCCCGCTGTGATAAGGACAGGTGAGGCGGCAGACTTCAGAGACGCAGCCTCCCAGCAGTCGGACTCAAAGTTCCTACGCGCGTTGAAAGCGGAGTACACCCGAGAGGGGACACTTCGTTCACTAAGAGAGAAAGTGAAAGCGGCACCACACCAATGCCTACAGGACTTCAGGCTAGTGGGTGAAGTGGTTTGGAGGACCGCAGCAGGGAGATATCAGTTGGTGCTGGGGGAGGACTCTCCACTTCGGGAAGTAGTGATTCGCCATGCTCATGAGTCATTGTCCTCAGGCCATACTGGGCGAGACAAGACTCTGGAGAGGGTGCTGCGACGCTTCTATTGGCGTGGTGCCGCGGAAGATGTGGGCACCTGGGTTGCATCCTGCGCAGTGTGCCAATCAGTGAGGCCGCGGGGAACTTACCCGGATGGGTTGCTAAACCCTCACAGCATCCCGAACAGGCCATGGCAGGATGTCGCGGTGGACTTCGTCACCGGCCTGCCGGTATCGGAGAGGGGCAATGATGCTTTCGTGGCC
The DNA here is from genome assembly GCA_001247695.2 of Cymbomonas tetramitiformis. Taxonomy (NCBI): domain Eukaryota; kingdom Viridiplantae; phylum Chlorophyta; class Pyramimonadophyceae; order Pyramimonadales; family Pyramimonadaceae; genus Cymbomonas; species Cymbomonas tetramitiformis. The sequence continues at coordinate 6,504 of LGRX02006178.1, forward strand.
TTCACCTGCAAGCTGACGAAGATGGTCCACGTTGTGCCGATGAATTTCGGCGACAGCTCCGCAGCTGTGGTGGCCAGAATCTACTTTGACTCGGTGTGGCGCTTACATGGCGCGCCTATGAAGATTGTCTCTGATCGTGACCCGCGGTTTCAAGATGCTTTCTGGCAGGAACTCATGAGACTGATGGGTGTGAAAGTGGCTCGTACCACGCCGTACAACCCTCGGTCTGACGGCCAGGCGGAACACAGCAACAGAGTTATTGAGGACATGCTCAGGTCCTTTGTAGACGCCAATGTGGAGGACTGGGATCTGTTCACCACTAACGTGGAGTTCGCGATCAATGACTCCAGGAGTGAATCTACTGGCTTCACGCCATTTGAGCTGGTATTCGGGTTCTCGCCGCTGTCGCAGTTGGACCTTTTCCTGGAGGCCGCACAGTCCACCGCTGGACGACGAACTGGGGGAGTAGGCACCGCACACGAAGTGGCTGTGAAATTTTCGTCGCAGCTGCGGGACGCCAGACAGCGGTTAGAGCTGGCTCAACAGCGACAGCGCGAACAGTTTGATCGCAGACACGGGCAGCGGGAGTATGCCGTTGGAGATCTGGTCTGTGATGGATCGCTCCATCTGTAGGAAACTGACCAAGCGCTGGCATGGACCGGTTCCTGTGACCGAACGCTTCTTCAGCGATATACAGATGACCATGCCCGAAGCCGACAGAGGAGCTCCAGTAGCCTACCGCCTACGCCTCCCTCCTCACTGGCGGATTCACGACGTGTTCGCTCAACATCGCCTCAAACCGTACACCAGCGGTCAAGATGCTTTTGCCGCACGTGATCACCTAGCAGTACCTGAAGAGGTGGTAGTGGACGGTCAGAAGGAAGCGCACGTTGAGCGCATCCTTGCACGTCGAGTGCGGTCTGTTCGAGGAAAGGAGGTGGAAGAGTGGAAGGTTCGCTGGACTGGCTACTCCAAAGCTCACGACCAATGGAGGACGCGTGACAAACTTGAACGCGGAAGTCCACTTCAACAACTTCGTGAATTCGAGCAAGCGAGACTGCACATGGAAGCGCAAGTCCGCGACGAAGCCACTCGGCGACGCGAGCAGCGTGGCCGCCACTCCGCTCAAGCCGGAATGACACTGGCCCACCTCATCACTAATCCTTGCGATGAACTGGACCAGCTCGAACAGATGGAAGATGATATCCCCCTGCCGTGGGAACGCCAAGAGCGCGTGGAAGATGGGTCGCTGGCACTGGTGACAGAGCTGCTGGCAATACAGACAAAAACAACCCGCACGCCCAGGATTCTCGTACTTTTCAGCGGTACTGGCTCAGTAGAGAGGGAATTCCTAAATTGCTTCCCCTCCGCCTCAGTAGTGACCCTCGACTCCGGGCATATCTGGCAACCCACTCATGTGTGTGACATCCTACAATGGGACTACAGACAATACCCGCCTGGATTCTTCGATGTTATTTGGGCAAGTCCCCCCTGCAGGCAGTACAGTCAAGCGCGCACCACTGGTGGACCCCCTGACCTTCCCCAGGCTGACAAAATCGTGCGACGAGCATTGCAGATCATTGACTACCTGGAGCCAAAACATTGGTTCATGGAAAACCCCAGAGGTCGCTTCCCTAACGCGCTACGGCTTCGCCCTATGATGCGCCAGCTTCCCCCACCGCTGGTGTGTACCTATTGCATGTACGGTACGCAGTACATGAAACCCACCTGCATATGGACGAACTCAGCACCACCCTCGCCCCTGCTACGCTGTACTACTTCAACACCGTGTGCGTGCAGATGGGCAACCGGTGCTCATCCAGAGACTGCTCAGCTTGGACCTCACCCGCAGCAGACTGGAGCAGGTCGATCTGCGAGTGTATATCCCGTGCCAGCACTCCTGCTACGACAACTTTTCCGACATTTATGCCTCCGCGACACTGAAGACCCGCTTTAGATTCCAAGTGGCACCCTTCTTCTTGAAAGTGGTGCCCTGGTAGCGGCAGGCAAACTGCTCGAAGAGGAACCAGAGAACCTAAGAACTGGAAACAGCAAGGAACCAGAAAACCTAAGAACTGGAACTTAGATGGGTACCTTAGCGGAGTGATCCCAGGAGGTAGACCACTCCTAAGGGGTGGAGAGTTGTGCCCGGAGGCACAGCGTGAGCCGATATGCCTATGCGTCCGTATGTGTGTCATCGGGGGTAATCTGGGATTGGCACGATGACAGTGAAATTGGGCTTGAAATCACGATGAGAATGAATACCAGATGTCCGGGGTATGACAGTATGATACTATGACACTATGACAGTATGACAGTATGACACTATAGTAGTATGACAGTACTGTGGGGGGTGTCATCGTGGAACTCAGTCAGACCCTCGAAGAATGGTCAGATTCGCATCGGGGTTGAAAAGACAATGAAATCGAATATCAGATATTAAGGTTATGATAGTATGACAGTATGACGCTATGACAGTATGACAGTATGACAGTACAGTAGTATGACAGTACTGTGGGGCAGTCATCGTGTCAGCCTGTTGGCATAACATCTGAATCGAGAATGACGAATCGGAATTAGAAATGAGATCGGATCGGGAACTGAACGTTGAGCCGAGGTGTGACATCGGCTCTCGAGTGGTTGACCCTGCAACCTGAGTGACGAGTGAATAAGTAGAGCACTTGAGAAGTGTTTAGCCTTCAGAACTCGGAACCGAATTATCGTTTGTACCTCAATCTGGCCCTGATCCAGTATATTATAAAAATCCGAATTGTGTACCTTTGCACGTTCAATCAAAAACATATCTCCGAGCATCTGTCGTCGTGCCCCTGGCACAGGAATTCTCTGTGGCGGTGAATGCACTTCTGGAGCACATGACGGTGATTGCGGCGCTCACTACTCCCAGCTTTCGGCGTGAGGCGCAAGGACACAATCAGCTCAGTATCTCCACCTTGTTGTGGATGATCAAGACCTCCAAGTTGGCCAAGGCCCAGAAGTTGTACGTCGAGGAGATGGCGCCAGGAGGCAGCGAAGGAGAGGCGTGGAAGGCGAGGTAGGCAGCGGTGCCGCGGTTCATGGGCGATCTTGCCTTGTCAGTGGACATCACCACGGACGCCCTGAAACGGCTGAAGTCGGAGCTACTCTCAACGAGACAGCGATCGGAGGAGAAGACCAGTGCTTTCTACACCCGCATCACCACCCGAACCGCGACTGTCAACTTCGTGGCGGACGTAGTGCGGGGTTGCGGTAAGGTTACCAAACTGGAACTTCTCGAGCTCTTTTGGGGTGGACTACGACACAGCGTTCAAGTGGGTTCCAAGTTGGCGGATCTTGGGCTAGACACCAGTCACCCGGAGCAGTGGGAAGAGGAACAACGTCGACTTGGACGGCCCGACACCTCCGCCATCTTGAAGGTTCGTTCCGTGGCCACGGAAATTGAGACGGCTAAGGTGATGGAGGACGCGGTTCTCCACGACACCATCGCCCGCAAGGTGGCGTTGGAGATGGGACACCGACAACGGCAAGCTCCACCACGTAGCGCCCCGGCTAGTCGGCCTAGGTGGCCTCCGAGGCGGCCTGCGTTGGCGGCCCTCACGTGGGAGCCGGGGACTGCTGGGAATGACTCGGCAACAGCGGCTCCTGTGGATGTAAGCACGGCGGCGACCCAAGGATCCCGACCGGCACCTGCGGTGAGGGAGCGGCCCTGTTTTGCATGTGGCAGTCTCGAGCACTTGGTGGCCAATTGCACGGACGAGAAGAAGCTGGCCATCTGGAAGGCCAACGCCCCGGCGCGGTTGGCGCGAAGGCCAGGGCAAGTGGCGGCTTGCGTAGAAGTCATTGAGGAGAGAGTCGAGGAGGATTCCCTCAATCCAGAAGAGCTGGAAACGATGGAGGAGATCCTCGCTCTGGCGGATGCTGACGTGGACCTCTATGGGGATCTGTGTGCCATGTGTGACATCACGAACACCGAGGATCCAGCTTTTCGGAGTGGGGAGCCGACAGGGGCTCCCGGGTAAGAGGAGTAAATCTCCATCGACCCCGTGGACAGAGGCAGCCCTATATCAATGTGGCAGCCCGTCCTTCATGGCCCTCGCGGACGTCACGTGACGAGGCCACCGCCTGTACCCCGACAAAGCCCGTCTCACTGCGAGTGCAGCATGCCCCAGTGAGCACAGAGGCTTCATCAGATTCACCCCATGGTGTGGCCGCACGGCCCCCCTTCACCGTCAGCCCGAGGCCCGTTCATCACGGATTGCCTTCAGTGGCCGAGAGCGCGCACGGCGCGCTACCATTTTGAGCAGACGGCCCCTCTCAGTGGAGAATTCCCCCCCTGCTCGGGGATCATTGACTCCACCGATAGCCCCACCGACAGCACATTCTTGTTGGGAGACTTATTGTGCCGAACACGGTGTCCCGATTGACCGCGGTAATGTTGATGGACCTCCCTCACGCATCCGAGCTCATCACGCGGCACCAGCAGTTCAGCCCAGCGACTACAAGGATCTGCATCTGGCTGCACCGGGGACCTCCGAGGTGTACCAGAGTTCCTTGGCGGACCAGCGTAGGCGGTTGACATCGTGGAGCTGGAGAAGTCCGGCTGGGGCTACCTCTGAAAGTGTCCTACTACGACAACTACGCATGACCCTCAAGAAGAAGTCCCCGGCAGAGGCACACAAGATGGCTGAGCGCAGTCGTCGCCATGCTACACGACGTCCCGCGACTACTCCTTTCGGCCGTCGCCAACGGAAGTACGAGTTGGACGAGCTTATACTCGCCCGCTTGCGTGGTCGCATGGGCGGCACATTGGGCTTGGCCTGGGCAGAGTTGAGCCCACGCGAGCAACGTCGGGCTGTGGAGCAAGAATACGGGCCGAAGACGAATGTACCGCAAGAAGGCCGACCTTGGGAGACGTTTGGCCTCCGTCGCCTTCGACGGCGTCAAGCATCTGCGGCGATATCGATACAGCAAGCCTATCGCTTGTGGCGACGTCGGCGGGCACAACGAGCGCAGGACACTCCCCTTCACTCTCATGCGCTCAAGACGGCCTCAGCGTGGACCACGGCAGCCCAGCGGGTCAAGCAGTACGGCAAGGCGGTCGTGCAGGCTGTGTTCGGACGCGTCCGACGGGCACACCCACCTCCCAATCCTACCCCCCTCAAACCAGACGAGACGGTTCTCGCAACAACTCTGGGATCGAGCCCCTCGGATCTAACCTACAGCACCGATGAGTCCGAGATGGAGATCCATTGCAGCCAGTACAGGTTGCAGCAGCACCGTGAGCTGTCCTCGGAGGAGAATACGCCTACCCGCCGTTCGAAGCCTTCGAGGAGTGGGAGGAAGCGCACGACGTTGGACCAACGGGTGAAAGCCTGGAGGAAGGAGGAATCTGCACGTCTTGCTGCTTGGGAGGCCCTGAGCGTGACCCGACAACCGGTGGGCGAATCCGAACACCTCGAGGAGGAGCTGAGTATGACCCAGCAGCTGGCGGGCGGATCGGGCGGCATACCGCCAGCGTGCAACCAACATGTTGTATCCTGCTCCAGTCAGCCCGAGGAGGAGCTGAACATGACCCAGCAGCTGGCGGGCGAACCTAACAGCCCGTGCCGGCATGCATCCAGTCCGGCCGAGCATGCAACCAGCCCGGCTAAGCACGCAGCGGAACATGCAGCGGGGCATGCGCCAGGGCACGCGGGGCACGCGGGGCATGCAACATGCCCGCCTGAGCATGCGACCAGCTCGGTGGGGCATGCAGTGGGGCATGCCCCGGGGCATGCGGGGCATGCGGGGCATGCGGGGCATGCGGGGCATGCAACACGGCCGACTGAGCATGCAACCAGCTCAGTGGGGCATGCAGTGGGGCATGCCCCGGGGCATACGCTGGGGCATGCGGGGCATGCAACACGGCCGACTGAGCATGCAACCAGCTCAGTGGGGCATGCAGTGAGGCATGCCCCGGGGCATGCGGGGCATGCGGGGCATACGGGGCATGCGGGGCATACGGGGCATGCGACATGCCAGTCTGTGCATGCGACCAGCTCAGTGGGGCATGCAGCGGGGCATGCAGCGGGGCATGCAGCGGGGCATGCGGGGCATGCGGGGCAAGCAACGCGGCCAGCTGAGCATGCAACCTGTATCGCTGAGCAGGCGACGCACCTGGTCCAGCGTGCAACGCGCCCGGCCCGGCATGCATCCAATGGGTCCCAGCCGCTGGAAAGCGGGTCAGACAGCGACTCCACGCATGTCAGCGCTACCGACAGTGGCACTACCCACGTCAGCGCCGCCGACGTTGGCGCCACCGACAGCGACACGACCCACGTCAGTGCCACCGACAGCGACACCACTCACGTCAGCGACACCAACAGTGACACTACCCACGTCAGCCCCACTGACAGTGATACCACTCACGTCAGTGCCTCGACCAACGCCACCATGTACGTCAGTGCTACTGAACACGGCAGTGGCGAAGAGTACGAGTGCAACGCCTTGGTGGACGAGACTGCAGCCGCCTTGAGTTCACACCCAATCGAAGATGCTCTTAAATGTAAGCGTGTTCAACTGGATGGGGGGGGTGCGCTGGAAGGCGAACTCTCGAGCAGGGACACTCTTGGCACACACACTGTCAGCGGTGCGAGACGAGGAAGGACCCCTAATCCTGGTGTTCTATGCCTACCTTCGTGGACATCGAGTGAAGGTGTTGGTGGACTCAGGCGCCTCAGACAACTTCATCTCGGCGGAATGTGCCCGTACTTGCGACTTGACAGTGCGCTCGGGGACACCAATGAAGGTCACGCTGGCAGATGGGTCTGTAAAGACCGCTGGAGAGGTGGCGTACACCAAGTTCACCGCACACGCGGCGTCGGGAGTAAACTACTGCGAGAAGCGGATGGCTCTACGGGTCTTGCCGTTAGGAATCCAAGTAGACGTGGTGTTGGGGGTAAGTGGCTTCGCAGTCTCTCCCCAATCACGTTGGATTATGCCGGTCACGGTTCCGTCTCCTTCAACACGCGAGCAAATGGTGGAGGACAACAACGGGTGACGCTCGTGGGTTGTAGTCCGAGGATGGGTCAGGGCAAGGCCCAGGGCGCAGGGCTGATCGATGAGGTGTTCTTGACGGCAACGCAACTGAAGCAGCACCTCATCCACGCGGAAACCAGGCGCCTGGCCGGGGATGTAGAATCGCAACCTCAGTGGCTCATGATGGCGGCGCGCGGGGACGACCATGAGGCAGGAGCCTTCGCAGCCACCGCTGCTGAAGTACCGTCATCTCACACCACCCTGGAGAAGGAAGGGCCCCGTCAAGATACTCGAGACGCACCGGTAAGCAGCACGTGGAGGCAGCGCTTTGACGCCTTCTTTGAGAAGTATTTTCATACCCTGTGTTCAGCCTTACCGGAGGCATCCAAGTTGCGTCGCACTGAGGAGGACAAGGCCCGCATCGATCGCAAGCCGGACGCGGAGGGTGGACCACCATGTAGGCGCCCATACAAGATGACCGCTGAAGAGCTACGCCAGCTACGTGAACGTATCGAGCAGCTCATGAAGAAGGGTTACATCCGGCCGTCGTCAAGCCCGTATGCCGCCCCATGTCTGATGGTACCCAAGCCTGGTGACCCGAAGACATTACGTTTGGTGGTGGATTACCGACAATTGAACCAGCAGCCGGTGCGGGACCGGTACCCACTACCGGACATCCAACTGATGTTTGACGAGATGCAAGGGGCAGCGTTCTTCTCCTCCTTTGACGCGGTGGACGGATTCTGGCAAGTGCCGATGGCCGAGGAGGACGTGGAAAAGACCGCCTTCACTACCCAGATGGGGGCCTATGAATGGTTGGTGATGCCCCAGGGCCTGCAGAACTCTCCCTCTCAATATCAACGGCGAATGCAGCGTGCACTCGGTCATCTCCCCTTTGTACGAATCTTCATCGACGATGTGGTCGTCTTCTCGCGCACGGTGGAGGAACACTACGACCACGTACGTCAGTTCTTGGACACTTGTCGAGAAAAAGGGGTATATTTGAAGGCCTCCAAGGCGCAGATGTTGAAGGAGTCACTACGGTTCCTGGGCCACACTCTCTCCGCCGAAGGATGCCAGCCGCAGCATGACAAGGTGTCCTCCATCAAGGACTGGCCGAAGCTGGAGACGGTAACCCACGTCAGACAGTTCCTTGGGCTAGCGGGGTACTACCGCCGGTTCGTACACCGGTTCTCGGAGATTGCCCACCCCTTGACCTCGCTCACCAAGACCGACGTACCGTGGCAATGGGGAGAACTCCAGCAATGGGCCTTCGACGAGTTGAAGACCGCACTCTCCTCAGCCCCTGTATTGGCATTGCCTGACATGAAGGCAGCCGCGGATGGGTCAGCGCCGTTTTTGGTACAAACGGATGCGAGTGGAGTTGCTTTGGGAGGCGTACTCATGCAAGATACGGGTGACGGTATGAGGGTGATAGCCTACGACAGTCGGCAGTTTTCCGCGGCGGAACAGAATTACCACACCGGCGAAAGGGAGCTCTGCGCGTTGCACCATTGCACCACCGTCACCTGGAGGCACTACCTGTTCTCCTCCGACTTCCGGTTACAAGGTGACCATCGCCCCCTAGAATGGCTAATGTCCCCGGGACGAGAGCTTAGCCGACGACAGGCACGGTGGTACATGGACCTGGTGGAAGTTGGTGTCCCACGAATGGAGTACGTCAAAGGAGCTCTTCTTCTGGTCCCCGATGCGCTATCCCGCCGACCTGACTACGTGACCAAGGACCCGCGAGAAGGGCTCAAGGAGGCCGGTGTCGTAGACAAAGAGACGGACCTCCCCAAGGACCCACTCTCCGTGCTGGATGCCGACGAGGTCTTTGAAGATCACCCGCCGACCCCTGTACCAGGATGGGTGGCCACCATGGAATCATGGATGGATGGCGTGGAGACACTTCAGGTGGCGGAGCGGGCCCTGGAGAGCCTGCTCCAGGCTGGTAGCGCGCCCTGTCACGCAACCGGCTCGGCTGAGCATGCTGCCAGCTCAGTGGGGCATGCCCCGGGGCATGCGCCGGGGCATACGGGGCATGCGGGGCATGCAACACAGCCGGCTGAGCATGCAACCAGCTCAGTGGGGCATGCAGTGGGGCATGCCCGGGGCATGCGGGGCATGTGGGGCATGCAACACGGCCGACTGAGCATGCAGCCAGCTCAGTGGGGCATGCAGTGGGGCATGCCCCGGGGCATACGCTGGGGCATGCGGGGCATGCGGGGCATGCGGGGCATTCAACGTGCCAGCCTGAGCATGCAACTAGCTCGCCTAAGTGTGCACCCGCTGGAGAGGAACTAATGCTGCGAGCTCCCACCGACTACTTCACTGATTTATCCGAATCTGGGAAGCGCCGGCAGGAAGCGAGCACCCCGGGAACCGATCCAGTGTTGCGCCGTAGTGCTCGGCTGCGACAGACCACTGCTACGACGACTCCTTCCACCAAGCCGAAAACCTCGACGCCGCCCGCTACGGATTTTCGAGGTCCTAAGCAGCCAGCTCAGCCGTCTGGTCGAGCCACCAAACAGCCAGCCGATCGGCAGGATTGGAAGGTGCGCAAGGAGGTCTTTGAGCGCCTCCAACGGCAGTTCGGCAGCTTCGATGTTGACGCGTGTTGTGACCTGGGTGGACGGAACCGTCAAGTAGACGCATACTGGACTGATTGTCTGCGACAGCAGTGGAGGGGAAAACACGTCTGGTGTAATCCCCCATACTCCAGCAGTCATATCTCCATCGAGGCAGTGTTGCGCAAGTATGTAGATGAATGGCGGCAAGACCCCGCGCATACCTCGGCAGTGTTCCTTCTACCGGACATCCAGGCTCGCATGCCTCAATGGAGGCGGCTCTTCAGGATGGCTGGTATGCGGCTGGTGGAAGTGATACCTACTCATGACGAACGAGGAGTACCCACCCAGCTGTTCGAGACTCCTGACGGTGTACTCCACGACCTTCCGTGGCCCGTGCTGGTGGTGCATGCTCCCCCTGCTCGACAGCTAGCGCCAAGAGTGCGGCATCCCCGAGTGACACCTCCGATAGTGCGACAGGGTAAGGCTGCTGAGACCCGCGATGCTTCGAGCCTCCCCACGGACGTTACATTCCTGGAGTCCCTGCACGATGAGTACGCACGTGCCGGTCCCCTTCAACAGTTGCGGGATGACATCCTTGCGGCCCCGCACCATGCCACGAGAGATTTCCGCATCGTCGGGAACGTACTGTGGCGTGTAGCCGCGGGGCGGTACCAGTTGGTCCTCGGCGAAGACTCTCCTTTGCGAGAGGTGGTCTTCAGGGATGCCCACGACTCCACCACTGCAGGTCACACTGGCCGGGAAAAAGACGCTGGAAAGAGTTCTACGCAGGTTCTGGTGGAAAAATGCCTCCGAAGACGTGGCAGGATGGGTGGCCTCATGCCCTACGTGTCAAGCAGTTCGTCCCCGGGCATCCTACCCCGATGGATTGTTGAATCCACACGCTATTCCTCAGCGTAACTGGCAAGATGTGAGCGTGGACTTCGTTACAGGGTTACCGCTCACCGCCCAGGGGAATGACGCCTTCGTCACCTTTACGTGTAAGCTGAGCAAAATGGTACACCTTGTGCCCATGAACTTCGGGGACAGCTCTGCACAGACGGTGGCCCGCATCTAC